>CAUYQG010189552.1:0-25915 GCA_963574415.1 Tarsius wallacei | reverse complement strand
TCATTTCCATTGGCTTAAGCTAATATAACTTATCAACTGCAATCTTTTAAGGAAAATATAAGGGTGTCCTTATATTACACCATTTAATTTCGATCTTAACGAAAGTTGTCTGGAAGACCTGTTTGGCAAAAAAAGAAAAAGCAAACAAAATTTAAAATACGTCTCTTTACGTTTCCAATCAAGGGTAGTTAATTACTTGTTGAATACCTACCATTACCTACTATACTCAAGCACTGTGCTCCAGGGACTATAAATATGTGTTAGAGCACGCTCAGCTATCTCAGAGGCAGATTTGGCAAACAAATACAAAGTGCCTCATTTTCAATGATGCAAGAAACTATAGGATTAGAACGTCATTAATAACCAAATAAAGAGACAAACACTACCCAAGCTTAGCAAAGGAGAAAACAGGAACCTGAAGACCTAGGACAAATGAATTTGAAGGGGATTTTAAAGGGAATTTAAGGGGAATTTCAGTTGGGCTGGATTTTATTTGGATGAGAAAGGTAGAGAAGACAGATCAGCATTATCCTGAGTGCGTGCAAATGAGTCAGGAAGAAAAGTAAGTTTAATGAAAAATGTTTTATCAGATGGAAATTTCTAGAAGACAAGTGCTTGGAATTAAGTGTGAAAGGTAGCTTGGGTTCTTGAAAATCAAACCAGGATGTTTGAAATTTATTCTGGAGAAACTGAAGAGCGAAGCTAACTGTTGATGGTTAAAGGCATAAACTTGGAAGATAGTGGTTCTCAAAGCGTGATTCAGGTACCACCTGTGGCAGCATCCCCTAGGAACTTAAGACACACAATTCAGGCTCCATCTCAGATCTACAGTATCAAAAACTCTCAGGGCAGGGCCTATCAGCCCATGTTTGAATAAGACTTCTGGACGATTCTGATGCACACTGACGCTTGAGAACCACTGGTTTAAACAAATTAAAATAATGAAAGAAATGTATCAGATAGATCACTCTGCTAACAGTAAGTAAGCACAACAGAAAACTATAAAAATGGCATAAGAGAGGTTTCAGTACCATTTCCAAGTAGAATACCACAAAAAGAGAGAGGGAGAAAGAAATGTTTTTGAAAGATTTGCTTTTTGACATTTACTAGCATTTCAAGATCACCTCTTCAAGTCCTATTGATGCTTCTCTCTTAGAAGCTCATCATAAAAGGAAATTAAAATGACTAAGTCTGGAGTGGGGATTACAGCCTATTATGTTTTTGTTCCTCTTCCAGATAAGAAATAGGAAGATTTCTCATCACCACACATCTGTCAGAAGGGAACTGGAAAAAGGAGAACTAACCTTTATTTTGAGACTTTCCTCTGTATAGATAAAGAAACTGGAGATCAAAGAACTAAGAAAACTTTAGCCAATTCGTAAGCAAGAAACAAGGTCCTTTTGCTTCTATATGATAGTATCTTCCAGGAAGCCCAAAGCTTCTTATATAAATAAAGAATTCATATTATTCCCAGGTTACTTGATATCTGAGAGTTTCTTGGGAAGTTTTCATATTACTTCTTGAAATGGATGTACTGTTTTCCAAATACCTAACCGATTCTATATTTTTGCCCCTACAATCATTATTTCCTTACAGGCTTTCACCACTAAGGGTATGAGAGTCTGTTACATTATCTCTTTAGGAGAAAAAAAGAAAAATCTTTAAATCAGGCTGAAGGACTGGAGGACCAGCCAGAAAGAGAAAGAGGTAGCAAACCCATCCCTGCCCAAGGAGTCTGTGTGAACAAGAGAGGTGGAAGGAAGGTAACAATTTGCCAAGGCACCCGGTTTCTCCTCTCTGAACTTTGCCTCAGTGTTGGAAAGACAAAGAGAAGCAGGATTTCTGGCCCAAATTCTGTTTAGGTCTCTGTAAAGAGAGGGCTACTGGTCTACCTAATCAAGCTTAGGGTAAACTTTAAGGTGCAGAGTACTCAGAGGGGAGGCTACACCCTTCACCTGTTGGAACAGGTCTGACCCAGCAATCCCTAGAGCCCTCCTAGGAAGACTCTGAAAGCAACTGAGCTGCAAACCAGAGGCTTGCTATGCTCCCCCAGAGGCCACATGAGTGATATACCAGCGACCCTGGAGGCCTCTAGGGCCAGAAAGGCCAATGTGAGGGTGAATACTGAAGGAAAGGGGACTAGCTACCTGGTCCTTCTGAAGAGTAAGACAAAGTCAGATCAGAAAGGCAGGCCAGAAGCTGCCTGGAGATGGGGAGCCCAAGGACCCTCAGTCTTCTCCTTTCATGGAAAGAGTCATTCCCAACCCCCATCTAAGAGACTTATTTTCTCCTCTATTATTTGCTAATTGGCAAACATGTATATAGGCTTTATTATACCTCTGTTTAGGAGCTTTATATGTGTTAATTCTTATAATATAATCACAATGATGAGAGGTAAGAAGTGCTGTCAACCCTGTTTATAGATTTTAAAAAAGGAGGCACAGGCAGGTTCAGAAAAAGCTAAGTAGAGGAGTTAGGAGTCCAAGGAGAGTCTCTGCTTAACCCTACAGCAAGTATTCCACACGATTAACTGTTGCCAAGAAAGGCTAAACTGATCAGCCTACATTTTTCAACTAGATCAGACAAAATGTTTTTTTTTCTTGGTACCCATCGAGTGGGAGCTCCTAAGGAAAGCCAGATGGTTGCATGTGTGAGAAAGAGAAGGAAGAAAATAAGAAGAGGAGGGAGAGGGCATTCCATGTCTTTTTACATCAGAGTTGCAACGTGAGAGTGTATTTCCAACTTTGGGGACAAAAATGGTGACAGTTCACAGCTTCCTAAAAGTCCTTTCAAAAGCTTGTCAAATGAGCGATTTCCTGGAGAGAGGAGGGATGACTCATGTGCATGACTGTTTTTCTCTTACCTCTGCTAGTTACCGATGGAAATTGGAAATAAGCAGCACTGCTTGGACCGGAGAAAATCAACAGACACTATATATATATATATATATATATATATATATATATATATACACATATATATATATATATATTTTTTTTTTTTTAAACTGGAAATACCTCCCATTCGGCAAGGGTTCTGCAGTGATGTTTAACTTTTACCCCTCCCCTCAGAGGCCACGAGACTGAAATACCAACCTTCTTCCACAGACCAAACCTTAGTCTGGAGGACTCCAAGTTCACTGTACCACTGTACGGGAAAGCACAGAGCTGCCTGTTTGGGAAACATTTCACAACCATGGCCAACAGAGGACAAAACGGACACCCAAAACCACAGAAAGGGAAAACCCAAGGTAGAAACGATGTAATTCTAAGAGTTAAATGTACTGTTTTCAGAAATACACTGCAATTTTTAGGATTAAAATGAATTGACTTAAAGCATAAAGGAGTTTTAAGGCTTCAGGAGTTCCATTAATTTTTTTTCCCTGATGGGCTATTACCAAGTGGGGCCATTATTAATGGTGAAAATAGGTCCTCGGTTGGATCTTGGTTTCTGATAGGTGGCAACGTATAGAGCAGACAACACAATAACGTGGCAGGCTTATGGCACTGATCATACTTTGTATTTTATCTGAAATGTGTTTCAGCTTTTCAAATCTAACATGCCAGTGAATGGATCCTAGGATATGGTGTTAGCACAATGCCTGTAGAAAAATGATTCTTTCAGGGAGGGGAAAGAAAGAACAGTGCTTTCAATGTTCAGTATCCTTTACATCTGCTGCTCAGCTGGAAACACTGTTAAAAGGCCATTAGAACCTTAAGGTAACAGACCTCGAATGCTATGAAAGCCATGGAGCAATTTGCTGTTTGTGTTAGGAGTATCAGCTCCAGCCACTTCCTTTTCATGGGCTGAAAACAGCTTCTGTCATGAGCCGTGAAAATCAATTCCACAGTCACCA
Source organism: Tarsius wallacei (assembly GCA_963574415.1). Taxonomy (NCBI): domain Eukaryota; kingdom Metazoa; phylum Chordata; class Mammalia; order Primates; family Tarsiidae; genus Tarsius; species Tarsius wallacei. The sequence continues at coordinate 22,059 of CAUYQG010189552.1, read as the reverse complement.
GGCTGAAATGCAGTGGAAGGTGGTGCCTCTACAGGCTGGCGCTGTGCTGCAGGGCCTCCTTCTGGGCATCCATGGCACCTTCCAGAAGGTCCAGACAGTGGCTCCCCAGCAGTGCCTGGGAGTTGATGAGCAGCTCAGAACTTCCAGGAACCTTCGGGCTTATCTCTGAGGACACTGGTGCTCGCTAATGCTTAATTAGGTTAAAATCGAAATTGTCACCCTGAATGAAGACAGCTCCAGGAAATGTCGAACTGGAAAAAGCTGTTTCAGCTTATTTGTATTGCATCTCTCCATTTTTCCTGATTATAGTAATTGAGAGAGAGGCTCTTTGGGTTTTTTTTTTGTTTTTTGTTTTTTGGGTTTTTTTCAAATAATACTGGTTCAAGGCCTTTTAAAATACAGAACATTTTTAATCTTTTCGAATATAAGATCACACTTCTGAAAATAAATGTTTTAGAGGACTAAAAGCAGTTTTCTCAAGAGTTGTACTTTTTAAACTAGTGGTTAGAGAGGTTAAATTCATTTAAAAATATGTTACAGGTTTTTCAGTTGTAGGAAATTGTGATTCCAGTTATAAAATGCAACCTTGGTTACCACATAGAATTAAGAACATTCTAACCTGTATTTCTATATATAGTCAGCTGTTTGTTAAACTGAAAACTGTTGCATACTCTGCTTAAGGAGGTTTTCAGTAAGAATAAATTGCCACTCTTAAATCATAGCAACCAGCTTATGTTTACACATATAACTTCATATAATACTCAATTGTCTTAACATCAATACCCCAGGCTGAGTAGCTGATTCAAAGTTAATTTGTTAAATTTTTTGTTCACAACAAAACGAAAAAAGTATCGTTTTATGTTTTTAGCTGTGATTATCTGATGCACCAAGCTTCTTGTTTTACCTGGAATTTAAATGTGACTACTCTATACAAATACTCTTAACTAAAACAGAAAAACACGGGTTTGTACAATTTTTGTCTACTATACAAAACACACAATGAAGACCTCTAAGTGATTTTAAGGAGTTTCCAAGTTATTTTTTTTCTAAGAGGGGAAGGTGGTAATTGAAAATAGATTAGTCATAATAGGTTTGTTGTTGATGACATATGATTTGCCATTTGCAAGGTATTTTATATTCAATTGAAACTGAACTTTTATGAGAGCCATGTGGTGATGTAAATGAAATGAATATATTCTTTATTGCAGCCACAAAAAAGATTGGCCTAAGCTTTTAACATAATACTTGACCTAGTGTCTAATACCCCCAAGTCTATGAAAGAATATTGAATAAGATACCATATAATCAAATGAGTAATAAAAGCATAATAAAAGCCCTGCACACATTAGCACTTGATAATGTAAAAGTAACAGTAAACTAAGTTACCTAAGTTCAAGGACAATGTATAGCTGGAGAAGAAGCTGTAATAGACCACCACATACTGGAGTCCTGCACTTCCAGATTGTTAACACTTTAGAACTACAAATTCCAATTTTCTAAACAGAACTCCTAAACACTTAAGAAACATTTGTCAGGCAAACACAAAACAAAGGTCAAAGATGAAATCTTGATTTGTTCATTGGTGACTTTTACTACAGCTTATAGGATTATCTAAGAATGATCTCAAAAACTCTGGCTCCTAAAATCAGTGCATTGGTAGGAGAGACTCTTTAAAATGATAGGAATCTAATGGATAGAAGGGTACTGCAAAAACACTAGAATGTTTTTTGTTGCAAGTTAGTTTCCAGTTAGTTGTTTCTTTTATCATGAATTGCTACACTGTACTTAAAGAAAAATGTTGCTAAGCATTTTGCTGTAAAAAAGGAAAATAAATTATCAGCAATGTTAATTTTACAGTTTTCTAAGTTTTAAATACTTCCATCATTGAGGTTTAGGGACAAAAAATAGGATAAGCAAACAGCTAAAAGACAACATGCATATACGTACTTTTCTTTTTTTTCCAGGAGAACGTGAAGGCCTGTCATTTTAAAATGCCTAGATTGTGTGCATAGCGGCTTTTTTCAAGTTCATTTCACAAGTGATATTGACTCTGAGCTATTCTCACCTATTAAGAAAATAATAAGTGAAAGTTATTCATCTTTTTTTTAAAAAAGATCTCAAAGTGCTTTCTTTCCAAAGAAAATAGGTGCCTCAACCTATTTTTACTGCAACCTTACGAGAAAATACCTCTAGTTCCTTGAAATTCAGGAGCACTGGCCCCTGCTAATCTCAGCTGTCTTGGGGGCACAAAGAGAGAAAGCCAATTTCTCAGGAAACCTAAGAACTGTAGTAAGGTACAAACATGCAGCTAGTAAAGCCTGTACAACACAGGTATGCATGCCCAGAATTTATTATGCTATATCTTTAATTAAATGTGCACAAAATGAAGAGTGACCAGCTCTCGATGCCGTCTCCTTGCATGAGATTCTAGAGGCCAGGAAAAAAAAAATGGCTAGATCTGCACCGAGAGGTGAATGTGGGAAAAACAGCTCAAAGACAAGGTGGTGGGATGGAATTACTCTTGACTAGAAATCTCCTAAAAAGGATAATAGTAGCAAGTGTCATCGATACTCTCAGAAAGCATGCCATATCAGCAAAGAAAAATCGTAATCCTATAATGAAAGAAACTTGAAACGCCATTGCCTATAATCCATTTAAAGCTACATGGACTTCCCCATCTACTTAAGGAGAGCCACTGGCAGCAGAAAGGGTCCTTTTGTCCCCTCTCTTTATTTTATTATTGAGATGTGTGGTACAAGACAGGATTAGATACATGAGTAGTCTACGTGCATGTGAAGTTTGGGCCTCCAGCGGGTCTGCACTTCCCCTGGTTTAGGATCAGGTACCCCTAGTGATGTTATGTGCCCTCCTTCCCCCCTCCCTCCCCTGGCAGTGTCCCACAACTGCCGATCCCACCCTTGCAGTATTGTGATAAATGTTCTGGACCCACTTATGAGTGAGAACATGTAGTATTCAGTTCTTTGTTTCTGTGATAGTTCACTATGTGTGATGGACTCTAAATCTATCCAGTTTGCTGCGAAGTCCATAATTTTGTCCTTCTTTATGGTTGTATAATATTCCATCATGTATATGCACCACATTTTCTTTATCCAGTCCACTTTCGATGGGCTGCAGGGTTGGTTCCATGTTTTTGCTATTTGAATAGTGTGGCAATAAACATGAAGGTGCGGGTATCTTTTTTGTCGAACATTTTTTTTTTTTGAGTTGGAGTCTCACTCTGTCGCCCAGACTGGAGTGCAGCGGCCACTCCCGGCCACTGCATCCTTGACCCACTGGGCTCTGGCTATCCATGCCCAGTGATTTTTTGGATCCAGTGATCCATGGCGCTACCATGCCCAGCTGATTTTTTAATTTTATTGTAGAGATGAGGTTTCGCCAAGTTGCCCAAGCAGGTCTCGAACCCGTGGGCTCAGGCAATCCACTCACCTCAGCCTCCCAAAGCGCGGGATTATAGGCTGAGCCACTGAGTCCGGCATATAGAACATTTTAAGTTCCTCTGGGTATATTCCCAGAAAGGGGAGGATTGCTGGGTCATATGGATGGTCAATTTCTAGTTTTTTTAAAAAAGGTCATACTGTTTTCCATAGAGGTTAGACTAATTTGCCCTCTCACCAATAGTGTAGATGCATTCCCTTTTCTCTACACCCAGGCAGAGGCAGTAAGTTTTGCCTTGGTCCAGCCCTACTCTTTTCCCTGGTCCTCCAACAGCCTATGAAAACTTTTGAAAGAAATCTAAAGAGATCAACTAGTGCACATTTTCTGGGTGGAGATTCTTACCCAGGATCAAGGTGGAAAACAACACAAAAACCATTACCCAAGTTCTGACTGTCCACCCTGACAGAAACATGTATTTAAAACCATATTGAATGATACCCGGAGTGTGGTCCCCAGAAACTCAAAGTATGGGGCTGGGACCAACAGCACCAGGATCACCAGGGAACTCATTAGAAATGCAAATTAGCTGGGGACAGTGGCTCAGTGGCTCAAGTCTGTAATCCCAGCACTTTGGAAGGCAAGAAGAGAGGACTGCCTGAGCCCAGGGGTTCAGGAACAGCCTGGTTCAACTTTGTGAGACCCCATCTCTACAATAAATCAAAAAATTACCTGGGCATGGTGGCATGTGCCTATAGTTCCAGCTACCTGGAAGACTGAGACAGAAGGAATGCCTGAGCCCAGAAGGTCAAAGCTGTGGTAGCCGTGAACGTGCCACTGCACTCCAGCCCGGGCAACAGAGTGAGACTCCAACTCCAAAAAAGAAAAATAAATGCAAACTATAGGACCCACTCCAGACCTGCTAAATCAGAAACTCTGGGAGGTGGGGCCCAGCCAGGTGTAGTTAGCAAGCTCTCCAGTGACTCAGAACCTGATAAGGTCTATGCGGCATCACTGCCCTGGGTTGCTCAAGCCTGGAAGCACATCGGCATTACTTCAGGAAATTATGAAAGAAAGGAAAGAAGGGAAGAAAGAAAGAAGGAAAGAGGGAGGGAAGGGCAGCGAAAAGGAAGAAGAAAGAACCCTGCCTCTTCCCAAATCGGTTAAATCAGAGTATCTGAATCTGAATCCTGGAACTCAAGTGCAGTTATTATTTTTTAATGCCCCACATTACATTGTCCCTGTCTTGTTCCAACTCTAAAGAGCTGATTGTAGACCATTGGTGGCTTGAAATTGGTCATAGTGGGAATATTTATACAACAGAAATGGACCAAAGCTACAAATCAGGGCTCCCCCCACCACCTCGCTCCCATCCAGTTGTTAAACATTTATCAGTTTACCACTGGCCAGGGCTGAAACAAATTGGACTAAAACAACAACGCCAAATACCTAAGTAATTCAGACAGTCTGGGTAGTTTCTCTCAATGTCTCCATCACAACTCAATTTCTCGGGGTTTCTGTGAAGATTAAGAAGATTAACCAAACAATTCCATGGCCACCAGCTTCCATCTGAGGCTCCAGCTCAAGGAATCTGACCCTTTCCCTTCCAGGCATGGGCATAGGAAGAAATTCTGGAATGAAAAGGGTAGATACATCCACTGGGGGACCCCTGAAGATTGTCTGCCATGCCACGGAAAAGACACATGTGGGAATACATAGTCCCTTTCTGTGACTCTGGGCATTATCATGAGGCATTGACTCTTGATACTCTCTAGCCATCATCTTTGTGCATTTGGAGATGACCTAGTCAGACAAGGATCAAAGAGCCAAAAGATGGAGAGAATCTGTCACCCTAATGGCACTAGTGTGTTGCTTTCTTACTTTCCACCACTGCCCTGTGCTGGGACTTCTTGTTATGTGAAGTAATGGCTTTCCCTGGTTGTATGAGCCAGCTGAGTCAAGATTTCCTGTGACCTGCTGCCAAAAGTCTGTTAAGTGACACAGGCAAGAGTTTCAACAGCTCGTCCTCTTGAAACTCTCATATTGGAATTTCTAAGTAGCAGAGTCAAGTTTTAAAGGTTTTCAGTGATCCTTTTTAACTTTATTGCATCCCTCTTTGATGGCTGTATTCACCCCCTCTCTCTTCTCATTCTTTTCTGGGACCTCATCAATCTCCTGATTAACTGTCTCCAACTGAAGCATATCCTAGCTGTTTGTCTTCCCTTTCCTTGGGGCCTGGAATGATCTCCTCCTAATCCATCCTGTGATAGCGTCCACCCAATCCAAAACAATACTTTCATCAGATCACCCCTCTGCCAAGAACCTGGGCTGATGACTTATTTCCCTGCCATATAAAGCCTAAGATTTTCAAGGCCCTCCAAAAATCTAATCTCACCCTATTTGTTAAATATTATTTTCCACAAGTTCTTAGATTTCTTCCTGCACTGTCTTTGACACACCCTATTTTGCTCTCATATTTAACTCTACCCTAACCACTGCTGTCTTCAGTCTTCATCCATGGCCCTTTGTGAAGTGCTACCCATCCTTCAAGGTTCCAATTAGATTCTGCCTCCCTTTTCAGCTTCGTTCCCTGATTGCTGTCATTACGATCAGTAATGATATTTGGTACTTAAGTCCCTGACACAGTACTGTTTAAATCTTAGGAAATGATGGTACAATTTAATAAATTCTCCATTATGGTGACAATTTTAAGATTTTTTTCCCCCACCACAGCACAAAGTACTGTGACTTAAATTTCATAGTGGGCACTACTAATGACATGTATTTTGCTATTTCTACACTTTCTGAGACTTAACAATTCATCTGATCTTATTTCGAAATCCCTTTCTCTCAATAGCACTGATATTCCTAAAAGTGCTTTGCTGGTTTAATGATATTGAGTTCTGTCTTCAAGAAAAAGCACACATAAACTGTGCTAAAGTATTTATAATGCCTTGGTAATTCAATTAATGTTTCTCAGACACTTCTCTTTTACTCTCATCTCTTCTCTTTCTCTCCCTCTGTCTTTCTCTGTCTCTCTCTCTCGCTCTCTCTGTCTGTCTCTTACACACACACATACCAGTCTTTATTCATTGTCAGTCATATAGTGGGTGCTAAACACGTAATGTTGATTGATTAATGGTCTTTGGGTGGCATCCATTTTACCTCCTAAATATTCCTTGAATCCTTTCCATCCCCATGGTGACCACTCTAATCCAAGTTAGCATCTCTCCTCTTCCCAAACCTGCTTTTGTCCCACCTCCCATCCATTCTCTACAGAGCAACCAAAGTAACATTTCAAAACTCTGTCCATTCTGGATGAAAACATTTCTTCCACAGCCTCTCAAGGTTCTCAGTCAAATTCATGGTCATGAGTTTGAGGGAAGTCAGGGCTGATCAAGGAAAAGGACACAACCTACAGGTGGCAGTAACACACAGCAAGTTTTCTTTGGAAGACAGTTTGCACATGAGGAAAAGGCCTTGGAAGCACCAAACGTCACAGAGGTAACAAAGGGGCTACCATCCAAAAGGGTAGGAGGTCAGGGGAAACTCCCAGGGGGTAGGGCAATATGCATCTCGGTGATGTCGCTCAGGAGCGTGGTGGAAAACCTCAGGATCAGAGAGCTTCAAATGCAGAAGCAGCTCCAGGGTGTGTCTTGTATGTGGCTAGTGGACAGGGACAGTTTTGTCAGATGCACAGGCCATTTCCAAATGTTAAAAATCTGCTTTTATGTGTGCTATATTTGAAACAACTGGATATGTGAACACTTGAGTTTAGCACTAGTGAGCTTTTGCACTAAAGGCTCAGTAGTCCTACCATGAAGAAGTGAACTTTTAGGGCCAAGATGCAGTGGGAGCATTTTTGGATTATTTGGGTGACTCGTGAACTTGGCCCTATGCTCTGCTTATCCAGCATCTCTTACACCCCTCTCCTCACTCACTGGCCATTCCCATCCAGGGGCTGGACCTCTCTTCATGTTTTTAGGGTGTTCTCACATATAGGAAATAGGGCATCACCTTTCACTCTATCCTGCCTTACTGAAGGGTACTCATGCTTCAGACCCCATTATTCTTCCTCAGGAAGCATTCCAAGATCCTCTGATTAGATTAGATACTCCTATAAAATGTTTTCATGGTGCCAGGTGCCCTCAGTGCTGTGCAATTATCTCCATCTTAATTAATTGTGCATGGTGCTCTTAATTTCTGCTCCCCTGCTGGGATTAAAATTCCCTAGGACTCAACACCCAACACCTGGCACAATGACTTACCCATAGTAGGTGTACAATAAATATTTATTGCATGAGTGGAAACAAAATGCCTACTAGAAAGGGAGATTAGGTTATTAAAATAATAAATAAACTGAATAATGTGAAAATGTGCAATCAAATTTCTATTTTTCTTTGTTACTAACCGGCACATTGGTTTCAAAAATATTTTTCACCCAAGGTTATTAAAACTCTTAGATATTTTCATCCAGGATTATTAGAATTTAAAAACCTTTACCCAAGACTCACTAATATGAAACTCTTTATTAGCAAATATACTATCCCAGGGAGTCAATAACACTTTCAAATCATATCACATAAATCACTGAGAATTGAATTATACTGGAGAAATCTATGAAAATATTTAAAGTCAAATTATGTACCAGCTAAAGAATTTACCATAACAGAATTTGGTCTGTAAAGGGATATTAGCACCAAGTTTAAAAGAATATTAAATAGGTGTTTATCCTGGCAAGATAAACTCTAAATCACCTTACTGGCCTTGCTAGGAGTCTTTTGAGAGATGTGAATTAAAGGGGAAAAAAGCAGTCCTTACAATATTATTTTTGGGAGTTTGAATATAATATAAATTAAAATCAAGAAGTTAAAATCCTTTTAAATATAATAATTTTACTATAATTTTTTACCCTATCTCATTTCTATACAAATCTAGTGACTGAAGGTAGGTCATTTTAGTTTAAAACCTTTTTAAGAATTTTGTATTTTATAAGGATTCATAAATTTCATCCATAATTTTAAAAGAGAACTAGTCACTTTCTTATATAAATTGTGGTACAATCTTTAAACCATAATATTTTAAAGAACGTAATACTGAACATTTTAAATCAATTTTGACAGTGGCCTACATTTCTACTCACAAGCTATTAAGATGCAATGCAGTTAAAAGATGTGCATTTTATGTAAAAAAAAAAAAAAAAAAGAAAAGGATATCAGTCAACTCAAATGAACTCTTGTTCCCAATGATGACATACTATCCTCTAATTAAATCAGCTAAGATAACTTTTTTTAAAGGCATCACTCTAAAATTAATTCTCAAATCAAGAGTTTAACAAGTAGTACTTCTACTAGCCTAAATTTTAGGTTGCTTTGATAATCTGAAAATTATGTGACTCTTTTATAAATCTAGTGTCCTAAGCTGGGCACGGTGGCTGGATCATAACTATAATCCCAACGCTTTGAGACACTGAGATGAGAGGGTTGCCTGAGTCCACGGGTGGAGACCAGCCTGGGAAACTTGGTGAGACCTCATCTCTACAATAAATCAAAAAATTAGCCAGGTATGGTGTCACTTGCATGTAGTTCCAGCTACTTGGAAGACTGAGGCAGAAGGATCACCTGAACATATTTTTACCTGACACTGTTCTTCAAAAAGAATTTTAAAGAAATCATCTGAACAGAGAGCAAAGAAATCAAAAATCACTGAAGCAACTAGATAAATGGAAATTAAATAATTTATCCCAAACTAGGATTTTTAATATGGCTGTAGAGGAGTAAAACGCTGCTTTTCCATTTATGTTTGTGTGATATCTACTTGCAAACTGGAAAAAAATTGTGTTAATGGCAAATGTATTAAATAAGTTGATTTACTGGGAACAGATAAGACAGATTTCCAAAGAAAGGACAGAGGCTTGTAGATCAAAGGTTAGGTAAAAATGAAGCATTATAGATTTTGAAATTTGAAGTCAATAAAACCAATGTTCTTTTTTTAACTATATATTTTCAAGTAAATACTTGATATATTGATGTCAAAGATGGGAAATAATTTAATACTTTATAATACCCAGCTGTAACCCAACTCTCAAGATACCTGAGACAGAAAAAAAGTGCAAAGTAAACAATGAAAACGTTATTTCTAATTTTTTCCTACTCTGGGAAGATAAACTTTCCTCTTCTCTCTAGCCCCATGAATAACTTCTCAGAATGTGCTTTTTTGGGCTAATTTAATATTTCAGTAGGCCCAGTATGTGGAAAGAAACCAACAACTATGCTTTAGTTTCTATGTTTCTTATAACTACGTCTATGCAAAAAAAGAAAAAAGATCAGAAAAATGCATAAATAAATGGACAGCTTGGTGGTGGTAGCATGGCCAATTCCTGAGAAAATACCTACAGTCCAAATTCAAAGTGATTTTGAGGAAGTATAGATGTTGGAAGAAAACTGAAAAGTATTCAGCATGAACAACTGTGAGAACTACATGGATGATTAATAATACAAGGCAATATACATAGCAGACAGGGAAACAACAGATTTTTGCATGCATTCATTCAAAAAAATGCAGAATGCTTAATACTATAAAGCAGTGGGCCAGGAGTCAGAGTGCCTGGATTGGAATGTGAACCTCATACCTTACTAGTGAAGTCACTCTTGAGCAAGTTATGTAAAGTCTCTGTCACTCAGTCTTTTCAACTATAAAATGGGGATAATGTTTAATACCTACTAAGTTAAGAAGAATTCAGTGAGGTAATGTTTTAAAGGAAATGTTTTCAAGTAGGCAATGGGCATGTAATAATTTCTATATACAAGATTTTTTTTTTTTTTTTTTAGTTGCAGTCTCATTCTGTCACCCAGACTGGAGTGCAATGGCCGCTCCCGGCCACCTCAGCCTCGACCTGCTGGGCTCCAGCGATCCTTCTGCCTCAGCCTACCAAGTAGCTGGAACTACAGGCGCGCACTATCACGCCCGGCTAATTTTTTGAATTATTGTAGAGATGAGGTCTTGCCAAGTTGCCCAGGCGGGTCTCGAACCCGCGGGCTCAGGCAATCCACTCACCTCAGCCTCCCAAAGCGCAGGATTACAGGTTGAGCCACCGAGCCTGGCTTATTATTAAGTAAAGTAACATTAGCTATGTTGCAAAAATGTGATCATGTAGGCAAATATGTCACTGTTAACTACATAGTATTATAATTAATGATCCCAGCAAGGCTCAAGGCATAAAACAGTGGCAGAGTAAGCCTGAAACAACATTCTCTGAATTTCCCAGACTTTTAAGCAGGTGTTATTTTCACTTATGGAGTTCCTTTAGACATTTAGAGCCACCGAGATGAGTAGGATTGGAAACTTAGGTAATATTACTGATATGTGAGAAAAGACTGGAATGTTTCACACTGACCTTTGATCAGAATAGCTGTTTTAACAAAGAACCTGGTGATCCACTGCTCACCATGTTCCCAGAAGACAGAACAAGAGAAAATAAGCAAGCATACTGTGCAGGCTTTTGGCTAGGTACCTGGAAACATTTCTATACCACAAGAATTGCTAAATATTAGAATGGATTGCAGACAGGGGCTCAAGAGTCTACTCCTCTGGAAGTTTTTCAAACAAGAATAAATAGAGTCTCTCTGATTTGCTTGTGATGCTTTAAAATCAGGGCTGAGTGAAGATTAATGGTGCAAACTGCCCCTTGAACGCCTCCACCTTCCCAAGCACTCTCTGAAAGTATAACTTTATATATGACCTATCATAAGCCCTCCTCTGTTGGGTTTGAAGGACTCTCCTCTATCCTAGAATCCAAAAGGGCAACACTCTTTTACAACAGTGAGTTCAGCGTAAAATTTGAATAATGTCATGATGAAACATAATGTCCTCATTGCTTCTCAAGTTATTTTACTAAGCAAGCTACCTGCAAATGCCTTGCAACTTGAAAACAGTTCTCATGAATCTAAAGTCTGAACAGCAGTTCTTTTAAATTCATGATTCCTGGCAGACTAATGACATATGACATTTCTCTAGCAAACCATGAGATGTCCAATCAAGGCAATGGATGAAGGGAGTTTAAAGAAAAGATAACTACCATAGAAACCCTTACCTCTACTAGATAATTAAATGTAAACACTGTCAAGAACTAGGGAGGAGAGTCAGTTCCTTTAACATCAGGACATATTTCCTAAGTGATTATTCCAACAGCAATAGGTAGCATTAAGCAAAGTTTACTTTAGAAAAAAAGAAGTATATCCTTAAGAACACAATTATGTTTCAATTCATTATTTTCCTATCCAATGTGCCTCTGACCCTGTGGTGACCTGTATCTTGATTACGTCTGCCAGCATCAAAGGACACCAGGCTTAATGCAAAGTCAACAGTGTGCCCTTATTCCTGGAAAGTAGGTGAGTTAAACAAGAGTGCACACATTTTAAAAATTCATAACTAATAAGCAAACACTGTAATTGTAAAAAGATAGGGAGGAGACAAAAATAATTTAAAAGATAGAAAACCTCTGTGTAGTTAAAAATCCACTGAAGGACTTCTCTTAACCCCTGTGAATATTCTCAACAAAGTAAATGGTGATTTCAGAAATGATTTTACACTGAAAAATCTTCACTTTGATGTGAAGGAGATTTGCATCACGCTAAGGGTGAACTCTGGTTTCCTGAGAGTCCCATTATCCACTGAAGAACACTGAAGCAATTTAAACATACTTAACTATTTTCTTCTTTGAGATATCTTATCTGAAATCATGCTGGGGAATATCTGTGTGTTTAAAAGATACAGTTTGGAAAAAGCCCAGATTAAAGAAGAAAAAGTTCCTAGAAGAAGTGATCCATACTACAGACCTTTCAAAAGTTGAATTCTCTGAGATTTGAGGGGGAAAAAAGCGAAGCTGATCCTTATCAATTAATTAAAAAGAATGAAATAACAGCAGTCAAAGGAGAAAGAGAGTTAGGAAACTTAAGGAGCTGTGGGGGCAGTAGCTCTCCATTCATTGATTAACAAATTAAGGAGTTCTGGAAAAGAGGGAAGAAGTGACAGGGAATTAAAAAAAAAAAAAAAAGCGGTCTTACAATTCACCACAGGTTCCGCCTTAGACTCACCAGAGGGAATGTCTGACTCTGAATTGAAAAAGGCTCTCTCTATATCACGCCCTGCGCCGTTTGCGTGATATTTGCGCCGGTGGGGGGGGGGGCCGGGGGGCAATGCCCACATTTATGTATATGTGTTAATTTCAGTATTTCAGTGTAAGTAAAAACTCTCACTTCTGGAGTTCGGCGGTAATAAAACAGCAATTCCACAACGCACGGAAACTGGGATGTTTTCAGCTATCTGCAAAACGCTTTCCATCCATCGACCAGTTCTTTGGTGGGGGAAAAAGAAACAGAAAGAGGCTGATGGAAAATCAGCTTTTTGACTTGACGATCTGAGGTCACTGAGGACTTCGGCTGCCCGGTTGGAGCAGCCCGCGCCCTCGCAGCCTCTCCTGGCTTCCCCCGGCCTCTCCCAGTTCGGTCCTCTCGCAGCCCTAGGATTATCTCGCCCCGACACGTTTCATTCACAGAGCCCGGGAGAAGCTCAGATTCGGTTGGAGCTAAGAGCCGGAAAACATGCACCCAACCCCTTTGCGCAAGTTGGAAACCCATCGCTCCACACACGCTGGCGCGGAGAAAGAGCCTGGAAGCTCTCGGGCTCCTGGCGGAGTGTTAGTGGCCGAGCATGCAGGGAACACGGGGTCCCCGCACCCGGAGCCGAATTCCCAGCTGAACCACCCGCTTAAATTGGCTCTGCTTCCCAGAGGCCGGAGGCCGCGCTCTGGACTCCGCGCTGCACCGGGTGGCGGGGTGTCCCCCGAACCACGAGTGACCAGCAGCAACTGGGGAGGCGCGGAGGAGCCAACAAGAGAGAACCCGCCCCAAATCTGAAACAGGCAGCGCGTGAACGCACCAAAGCAGCCCCCGGGATGCCGATGTCCGAAGGCCGGGTCCCTGGCGAGGGTCCCCCCACCCAGTCGGGCCAGCCCGGGTGCCGCGCGCTCTGCCTTCCCGAAGGACAGGGAGAGGAGAGAGACTGGCTGGGGAGCTCTCTGCGTCTCTCCACCGCCCCTGCCGGCGCGAGGGCGGGAGTGGCGAAGGCGCCACTCAGACTGTGGCGCTGGGCAAACTGTGGTCGCAGTTCCTCCAAGTTTGCCCAAATCGGAGGCGCGGGATGAGCGCCCCGCTCGGCGATCTGTCCGCGCCCTGCGATCGCCCCCGAGTGTCCCGGGCTCCCCGGGCCCGCCCGGCCTGAGCCATCAACTCAGGGGCAGCGAGGCGCGAGACCACAGGGAGGAGTGAAGGACCGAGGCTGCTCCCGCGTGTGCACACAATGAGGCAGCCGAGACGCACACCTTCCCCCGCCGGAGAAGCCGCAGGAGCATCCGCCGCCCCGCGCGGAGTCTAGGCGTCCCGCGGAGCCCCGGCAGAAAGTGAACACCAACTCAGCAACAGGGGGAAGGAAGGGGGCGCCGGGGGCCGGGGAGGCGCGGGAGCCGTGGGCTGCATCCCGCCCCGGCCGCGCGCCCGCGCTTACCTGCGATCTCCTGGTAGGGGATGTCCGCCAGGCTGAATCCCTTGGCACCGTACGCCTGGCGGACCTCGCCACAGCTCCGAGCCTTCACGTCCGCCCCGGCCGGGAGGGACAGCAGCAGCCCCGAGAGGGGTAGAATCACAGCCCCGATCCAAGAAGGCATGGTGCAGCATGCAAATCCAGCTCGGTAAACTCCGGGGCCCGTGCGCTCTTCACCTTGCCCCTCTAGCCGAAAGCCCGCCAGAGGCAGCGGCGCGCTCCTCGCCGCTGCCCAGCGTCACCCCCTTCCGCCAGCCGAGGGGACGAGCCGCGCAGCCCTCTGGACTGCGCTCAGCAAACTTTTATAAGCCAGATGGAGGATGGCAAGCCAACCAGGGCTGGCTGGGAAAGCAGCTGCCTTGCTCCGCTAGCCCCCCAGATCGAAAGCGGTGCAATCAAAACGAGGAAGGGGAGAAGGAGGAGAAATGTTTTAAAAAGCCACCATGGGGGTTTCAGAGCTGCAATCCGAGTTCCGAGCCGCGGAATCCTGGAGCGCCGCGAGCCCGGCTCGCCGGAGTGTGCGGCGAAGGTGGGAAGGCGCGCCGGCTCTCCCCGGAGGGAGATGGACGGGCGAGAGCGAGTGAGTGTGCGCGCGTGTGTATGTTGGTGTGAGCGCGAGGTTCTCGGGGACGTGTGTGCGTGGAGGTATGTGTTGGGGATCTACGGGATCCAGGGGAAACCTCGGCTTCACACAGGCTGTGGGAGCCTGTGAGAGCCCTCCTGAAATAGGAAGAGAGAAATCCTGGAGACAGACACTGGAGGCAAGAGGGAAGGAGAAAGGAGGGGGGGAGAAAGAAACGTGCTACACATTGCACAGCCGAAATTCAGAGGCCGAGTCAAAGGCAAAACCTGGACTGGATCGCTTTCCCCTCGGTAGAAGGAAAAAAAAAAAAAAGGAAACGTTCCTATTTTCTCATTCACTTCACATCCTTCATACTGACCCGAAATGCTACCTTTAATGACACAAATAAGCAATCTAGAAAGACAAAGTAATTGTAAGTCATTAACTTATGTTATTAAACTATATTTTTGTGGAGGTAAAGGAGAATGCAAGTCCAATTGTGGCTCTTCATATGTGTCCCTGACCTACTGAAACACAAAGCCGGGGTAGAAGTAAACATCTGAGGGAGTCTCTGGGTAGCAGAGCGCAATTAGTTGTCTAATTTCTGTTTGGCTTTGTTGGGTTTTGTTTTCTGAAGGCAGGTAGTTTGTGCACACTTTAGAGGCCAGTAGCTTTTGTTTGTTTGCTTAATTTTAAAATGTTTGATTCTGGGCTCAAAAATCTCCCTCTTTTTCATTTCGAATATTCCATAGCCTTGGATCAGAAATCGTTATGTTTAGCTAAGCAGAACCAGAACACAGAAGCAATAGGAAGAGAGAACAGGGATGGGGTGCATAAAGGAAGACATTGGGGAAGGGGGCGCTGTCTGCTTTCCCACTCACCAGATCCTCTCACATTCTAGACTTACCATTTTCTTCCAAGTTAACATAGTTCTCAACTGGAGAATCAATCCATTTTCATCTCGTTGTTCCCTTTTACACTGATGTTCCGTGAAATGGGATAAAAGTGGAAATTCATGTTTACCTAATTGACTTTCTTGTGCTAATGGATACACTGAAGTCAGCTGGGCAGAAGTATGGGTTGAAACCCAGAGCTCTTGCAATGCCACTAAGGTAGTTTAATGAAAACCAAGCCAAAGGAATAATAGTAATAATGCTTCTTCACTTGTGTGGCTGTATATATGTTAGGTCAGCACATGATTCAGAATTTATTAGAAGGTAACACCCAGTTTTGTGGAGCTCACCTATGAAGCTACTCATAAAGATGTGTTCCTGATAAGACTACCAGAATGACTCGTGAAATTTAAATTATTCTATTTGTCACCATCCTCATCACAACACACTGGGTACATCCTCTCCCTCTCTTTAATAAATTCCCTGGGAATGTACCTGGAGGAACTCAAATCACTCTATGAAAAAGATACCTGAACACGCATATTTATCGCAGCATTGTTCACAATCTCAAAAACATGGAACCAACTGTGTTGCCCATCGCATTTTTTAAAAATGTGTTACATATACACGATGGAATATTATACATCCATAAATAAGGACAAAATTATGAACTTTGCAGTAACTTGGGTGGACTTAGAGGCTATAATACTGAGTGATTTATCACAGAAACAAAGAACCGAGTATCACATGTTCTCACTCATAAGCAGACCTTTAACAACTATTGTACTACTAAAAGAAAGGAATTGGCAGTAGTGGGAAACTGCCTCAGGGGAGAGGAGGGCACACCTCATCAACAAGAGTACCTGCATAATGAACATTTGTATACCTAACCCTGAATTGTACCCCACATCTTTAAAATAGAAAATTTATAAAAAATTAAAAAATAAAATAAATTCTTCCTTTCCTAGCCCACCAAAAAGACTCCTGAGAGACAATCTTATTTAACATTTGAAAGTGCTTTAAGAACGAAGTTGTCTTATTTACAGGGTGATTTTTTTCTTGTTAAACTTCATAGGTAAAAACAAAATAAAATTTCTTAACAGCCAGGCACGGTGACTCACGCCTGTAATCCCAGCACTCTGGGAGGGTAAGGTGGGAGGATCACTTGAGGCCAGGAGTTCAAGACCAGCCTGGGCAACGTAATGAGACCCCCATGGCTTACCCCCCACAAAAAAAGACCTCCTTAGCTAAATCTTTCTGAAAACCCAGCTTCATGATATTTGTGCTAACCAGACAGACCTTAAATTACTGAACTCACTTTCCTCAAAGTCTGAAATAAAGATAAAATATATTCTAATATCTTTGTGGACAAAGGATGAGGTTGGCAAGATCAGAAACTGCTGTAACCAAGTCAATATTTCTGTGATATTTGACAATAGGATCTCCTTCAAACTTCTTTATCATTGTGATAGAGACACAGGTGATAGACATTAAGCAATCCAGAGAAAGGGGGTTAAATACACATATACCCTATCTTTGAACCTCATCCTGGGACTCATTGTAATTTACCCTGACTTAACAGTGAATAGCAGATAATTCCATTTTTAAAAAAATGAGATGCAGTAAGAACGGGTAAAAGCTAGTATATGTGGTTTTAAATTATTTGGAAATCAATTAATTATTCAGTATTTAATGAACATTCGATTCATCCTTATAGCACTAGGCTATTGTACATACCCCCATACTTATAAAATGACCTTAGGATTTGTGGCAAGGCTGATAGATGAAAAGAATGACTAACATAAAAATAAATAGTTTAATCCCATCAGGAAGGTCAAACAGTTTAAGGTAGGTTTGTGAACTCTAGTAAGATCAAAGAATTTGCTTTACTTGTTGAGTAATGTAACAGTGTTTGTAGTGGTGGCGTCAGGGCCAAAGTCAAACTCTCCTGCTAATGTGACAGCAGAAGCCTAGACAAGGTATTGAAATGAGCATGGGACATTCTAGAAGCTCATAGAAGAGGCCTGACTAGAAAGAAGAGAGTTCATATTGAGGAGCAGTCATTTGACTTAGAAATTTAGCTAAAGGACTTGAACTCTAGACATAGTTTTTATATTGTGTATAGTAGGGAAAAAAAGAACACCAATGAACAGAACACAAGAGAAAGCCAACAAATAAAAGTAAGAGGAAGGAAAGCAGGAGACACATGCAGAACTTCTGCCACCATGGAAAATGTACCAGGGGTTTGAGACTTAGAAGAAGAGGATGGAACATGGAAAGAATGTAAAGATATATTCTGAAGAAAGGATTAGCTTGATTTAGTGCTGGGTTCAGTACACAAGAATTACTAAGAATGTATTTTAAGATTGTATCTCCTTAGAAAAATGAGGTATATTTAATTAAGACAATACAACTCCTGTTGATACAGCACTTTCACATCTTCGCTGGTTTTCACAAAAGCCTCTTTGGGACATAAAAATGAGTGCAACCTCAGGGACGTTGAGTTGTAAAGAGAAAAGGACTTAGTTTTGAGGCGCAACCATAGGTGACAGGCAGACAGAGCAGACCCTGTCAGTAACCTACTCCATGGCCATTGCCTCTTCTTCCAAGTGTGACTGGGAGCATTGTACCCACCATGAAGGGAAGAAACACAATTAGTCTAAGACAGTTTTGTCAGTCCAGTTTTGTCAGTCCTTTCCCCCTTTCCATCAAATGCTGTAGGGATGGGTGTAAGACTCATTTCTGGTCAATGTGATTTAAGCAGATTTCTGAGAAGCCATTTTTTCCCCTGAAAAAAGAGCAGAAGGATCTTTCTGCTTCAGCGTCCTGCCTTTTGAGAGCTAGATGGGCATCCTGTGAGTGTAAACCAAGACATTGCTAATAGACAGACAGTGACAGAACAGAAAGATGGAAAGAGCACAGCTCTTTGGTTTCCTATTTGAGTTACCAAATCAGCCCTGGGAGTGCCAATCTCTGGGCTTCTTGTTAAATAATCAGGAATTATCCTGTAGTTTACGCCATTGTTAGCTGGTTGTTCTACTCTTTAAAGCTGAAAAAAATATAATTCCATATGCCAGACTCAAGGGAAAAATTTTAAGCAGGGGACAGAAATTAGTTGCCAATGTCAAATGACAACAAAAATTAGGTAGCATCGTGGAATCCAAGTTAAGAGATTTTCAAACATAAAGCGAATTGCAGTTGACAAGGAAGATGGAGAAAATGGTACTTGCACAACTATAAAGAGATGATAAACAAGCTTATTGGAAATTTCCGGAGAAATATTTTAGTGTAGTAACGGGATGGATGCCAGACCATGTGAAATTGTATGTTAAATGGGTGGAAAGAATATGGAAATATCTGGTATAACTGATTACAGTGTGGTAACTCTGTGTGGAGGGGGTAAACAGTCAGGAATGCTTTCCTGAAGAAACTTCTAAGACTTCAAGGGAAGGATGAGAGACTACACATAAAAAGAGATTGAAATTCAATATAATCTGATTTGGTTGGTTGATTCTTCTTGTCTTGCAACATTCTTCCAAGAGTCTGAAGGCAGAGCTATTTGGTTTTAGTAAAGGGAATCCTGTCATCAGCTTAATCAGATTAAGGTAAATTTCAGGTAAGTTTTTCCTTTCTTATCTGCATTTTTCCTGTTTTATACAGTAAGTGTGAATCCTTTGTTAGGATGAAAAAAGAAATATTGTTTTGAAATGAATATGTCATAACATTTAACATAAATACAAATGACAACATTTGCGTGGTTTACAAAAATAAAAAGGTCTTGCCATGATCTCATATAGATAAAACAAATGGCTTTCAACATTTTTCTGAATAAAGTAACAACTTTGAGATATGAAATTCCTGTTAATTTTTTTAAAGCTGTGAGTTAAAAAAGAAAAAGCAAAGAACCACACTTCAGAATTTACTTTTGCTCAGTTGTACTAATTCAAGAATGGGAAACTGGATGTATTTTTAGTTTGTTCTTAGTATTTTTTTTACATCAAAGTAAGACAAATAAGTCCAAATAAAATCTTATGAAAACAAGAGAATGGACTTCAAGTGTCTATTCCACATCTCAGCTTGGCACAAATCAAAATCGCTTAGTTAACCTGCCTCTTGAAATACAAGGTCTGTAATGAAAAAGCTGTCAGAAATTCAACAACAGTAGCTCTGCCAGGTGCCTGGATAATGGGAAGGTTGCTGAGTTACAGAGAAAGAAAAAGCAAACTTTGGTGAATAATGACCAGAAATAGTAAAAATAATATTTCTTTTTATAGTTTATACCCAACCAAATCCTAATAGCTCATTGAACATTTATTGGACCTTAAGAATATACCTACTGCTAATATAAACCAATTAAAATTATATCTTTAGGGCAGCTGAGAACAAGCTGGGATGCTAATGATCTTTTGAGGGAAAACCAAACACTGAGGAACAACAGATTCTTCTAGTCTTGCAATATTCTTCCAAGGGTCTGAAGCCAAAACTATTTGGCTTTAGAGAAGGGAATCATGTGTTCTGCTTAATCAGATTTTTGCCTAAAACTTATGACAGGGTTTATCCAAGAGAACTGAAGAGCTCTACTTATTTAATTATGCTTAGTGTTCATATATGCTAGAAATTTAGACAACGAAAGTATTTCATATAATCTTAATTGCTACTCATATTTACTTGAAATACTACCGTGAATCGTCAGGGAGGTATAAACAGAAAATATGTTAAGGCGTTACAATGATTTAAAATGTGATTTTAAATTTCTCACTTTTGTTAATGACCATGGAATCTCCTCTCCATTAATTCTAAGTGATTTTCATGACTAGAATTGCATCTTAGGTATTTGATACTTTAAAATGTTAACTAACAAAATTCTTTCAGAAATGGTTTTATGACTATTCTGATCCTTGGGACAATCTTGACAAATGTAATGCTGCTAAGCATCATTTTATATTATCATTAGATAAGTTTATTGTATATTAGGAAGAGTTTCCTTTTGACTTGATGACTTAGGATATTAATAGGTGCCTTCAAGAACGTCAATATTCAAAGCCCATGTGCTTTAGAGGTGTTTCCAAATCAGATATGTAAGTATAAAAAGAGTGACGCGAATGAAAAATCCTATTGCAAATGAATGAACTTACATGTTTGCGGTTCATAAAAGAAGACCATTACACATCGCCTTTCTTGTTATAAATTCAGATATTGATGTTATGAGAGATAATTCTGCAGCTAAAGTACATTTGACATACCTAGATTATTGGAACCATACATCTTGGCAGTCATTACTCTGGTTCTTTTGTTTTTGTGAAAGATGAATGGAGCTTTGCATAGTTTTCAGATCATCTGGCACCATAAACAATGACATTCCTTAAGGCAAGTGGATAACAGCACAGGCTTATTCTGTAGGGAATAGCTGTTCACATGTTGCTAACTTTCATCAATGTAACACATGGACTCTATATTAAGCTGATTTTTCAGATTTTAAAGGTCTTGGGTTAATTATCTGCCATTGATTATTTCACCATTAAATAAGCAGTGTGACAGGCTTAGTTTTCGGAAAAAAATAAGTGATACTGAACCCATAAAATATCGCTGTTCTTTCCCTTGTTACTACATGCAGGTCTCTGTTCCTTTAACTGTTTTCTATGGAATTCAGCATAGAAAGCACCTGCAAGAAGAGGAGAGGTAAGATACATAATTTTCTGACTAAACATGTTTTTGACCTAATATAAACTAACATGAGAGGAGGAAAACAACCAAAAAAAGTCATTTAGATCAATAAATTGCAAAATTGTTTGAATTGTTTGATTACAATCAGACGAAATCTGAAGAAAGTTTAAGATCCTAATATGATTAAACCTTGCTGTCTATACATTGGTATGACATTACTTTTAATAATGGAAATCTGAATATTCTAGAATTGAATAATCAACATATCCAAAGCTCTTAATTTGGGGAGTTTTCTACTAACTTCAAAAGATGATAATTAAATTCATTCAATTTTTTTTTTGTAAATGACAATAGATACTAGCAAGAAAAAAAAAGTAGAAAAGTAAATGGATTCTGCTTTATCCATTGATAAATAGACGTCAATAAAAATTTTTTCTTTAGTGTTACACCACAAAACAGTATCATATTTTTCTGTGGAGACCGGATCGGGTGGAGGGGGTAGTTAGAGACAATGTTCTTGGGTCCATGCAGATAGCTTTTCTCTTTTCATTGGCTACAGTCATGCACATCTCAGTTAGAAACCATACAAATGACTATTGTTTGATCATAAGAAGGACAGGACAGGAGAAAAACAGTCATATTGGTATTAATATAACACTCTACATAGAAAAAGTCTTAATGGAACTAGGTCAATAGTATCAAACCAGTAACATACCAATAACCAGGTTGATTCTTAAAAACAACTGATTCTTTAATAATGAATATCATCACTTAGGCCAGTTATGAGAAGAATGTTTTTTTTTTTTTTTTTTTTGAGTTGGAGTCTCACTCTGTCGCCCAGACTGGAGTGCAGTGGCCGCTCCCGCCCACCGCAGCCTCGACCTGCTGGGCTCCGGCGATCCTTCCGCCTCAGCCTTCCCAGTAGCTGGAATTACCGGCGCGCGCTAC
>CAUYQG010189550.1:0-36302 GCA_963574415.1 Tarsius wallacei | reverse complement strand
TCGACCTGCTGGGCTCCGGCGATCCTTCCACCTCAGCCTTCCAAGTAGCTGGAACTACAGGCGCGCGCTACCACACCCGGCTAATTTTTTGATTTATTGTAGAGATGAGGTCTCGCCAAGTTGCCCAGGCGGGTCTCGAACCCACAGGCTCAGGCAATCCTCTCACCTCAGCCTCCCAAACCGTGGGATTACAGGCTGAGCCACTGAGCCTGGCTTAGCTCTGTTATTTATTCTAGTACTCTCAACACCTTTCCTGACAACATATTTTCATTATAATCTTTTTTGTCAGGCCCTCTTTGAATTTTGTGAAGTTAAACTATGTGTTGACAGAACAGCCATTTGATTCATCTATATCTTATAATATATTGCATATATCAAACTATTTTTTGTTTTTCCATTGTTGTATTATTTACAATATGAAAGCCATTGTGTTTCTTAACATTAGGCAGCCAGAACTCTTTCCTACAATTTATGCATTTGAAGAAAGAAATATTATCATTATGCTTTGCCAAGGGTCAAACAGTCTCATGGATATAGTTGACCCTTATTCCATGTGTCCAAATCCAAAACAATCTACAAATGCTTTCTCAGTTAAATACAATAGCAGCTGTTATAATTTCATTAACATAAATATATTATAAATTAAAATCCATTATGAACATCACTGTAATAATCAAATCCACTAATTTTACATTTTAGTAAACCCTCATCTTATTTTGCATTTAGTTTCTCCAAAATTTGTAGCAATTTTTAATAATCCTTAATTCGTATTTGAACTGATGTGTAAAAAGAAAGTACATAGACTTGGGTCTAGGGGAAGTAACAGCTTTCCTAGATGCACAAAGAGCATGAATCCATAGATGCCAATCTACCAATGGTTTTGGAGGTTTCTTCTGGGTAGAACTGGCAATAATCTGTTCTTGTAGAAAAATTCTACTAAATGATTATCCTCACTGTGTTACAGACAAACTTTTCTAATTTTAAGGTAGTAGGTAAGCTTCCCTTTACTCTAATCCAAGAATTACAATATAAGAAAAATGGAGGAGTTATTGGATGATCTCCCAGATTCAAAGGCCTTATTGAATATTCAAGACAAATGGAGCAGATACACAGGCAGATCAGGGACCTCAGAAGCAGGAGCTCCTGAGCATTTTTTTAAGAGATTAGCCATTAGCCTCAATGATTCCTTGGCTCTGTCTCTCCATTCTTTTTTTTTTTTTGAAAGCAAGATTTATTGAGAGGACAGAAAAACTCCCACAGTGGGAGGAGACCTGAAGGGGTTGCCCTGTCTCCATTCTTAACGTACTTGGCAACAGACAGTATCTGCTGGTTCAGTACAAATGGACAAGTGAACTAGATAAAGACAATGTGGTACATATATATGACGGGATACTATGCAGCCATAAAGAACAAAATTATGTCCTTTGTAGCAACATGGATGCAGCTAGAGACGATTATTTTAAGTGAACTATCACAGAAAACTGTATACCATGTTATCACTCATGACTGGGCACTGAACACTGGACGCACAGGCACAAGGACGGGAATAACAGGTGTTGGGCACTGCCAAGAGAGGGAGGGAGGCAGGACAAGGGACACCAAGCCACCCATTGGGTACCACACACACCACTGGGGTGGGGGAGGGCTCATCAGAAGCCCAAATCTCACTGTCATGCAATATACTGATGTAGCAAATCCTTGCATGTACCCCACAATTCTAAAAAATAAAAGGTAAAAAATTTATAAAGAAGTTCTGCAATTAAAAGAAAAACAGCCAATTAACAAGTGTACAGATAATAAACAGGCAATTCAAAAAATGAGAAAGCCAAATACACCTTTAAAAGATGCTCAACTATATTGGTCATCAGAGAAATGAGAATTAAAATGAGCTACAGTTCACACCTGCCAGATTGGTAAAAATTAAAAACACCAATTCCAAATGCAGGTGAGATGTGAAGAAGCAGGAAACCGTGTGTAGAGATGGCAGAAGAGTACACTGTCAGGCACACTTTCAGAAGGCAGTGTGAGAACGTCTAGTAAAGAAAGATGTGGATCATCTTTAAATTAGTGGCACATATCTGAGAGAAACTCTCAATTAGATCTGCAAGGAGGTAATTACACATATGTGTATTGTAGCCTTATCATTGTAGGATAATCTAAATTATCCTGCCCAAGAGCAGGATAAACACGAGAGCAGATTTTTGTCCATGCATACAATGAGATATTACACAGCAATTAATGAGAAAAAGTAGAGATATTCTTTATATTAGTGTGGATCATCTCAGAAACATCATGGTAAGTTTTAAAAAAGCATGGTTTCAGAATGATATGTGTAGAGTGACTCTCAGTCACTTATGAGCTCTGTTGCTTCCTAGATCTCAGTTTCCTTATCTGTAAATTGGGTTAATATCAATCCACTATTGATTGGATTGATAGAATGTGTGTGAGGATTAAATGAACTAATATAGGTAAAGTACTTAAAACACTATTGGAAACATGGTAATACTTTAAAACTATTATTATTATTATTATTATTAAATTATTAATTGTTATTGTTAAGATATTATTTAAATTACTATTACAATATATAGAGAGAGTTTTAAAACATACAAATAATTGATAATTTTTATAAAGACATTCATGTTGGTATCATGTAAAAGCTATATAATAAACACTAAGTTTAGAGAAATGGTTACACTGTGCAAGATGGGAGAAGTTTGGAAAGGGAAGGAGTAGGAAGAGTAGAAGTGAATAATAGGCTTTTATGTAATATTTTAAAAATTTGTGATGCCTGTGTGGGAGAAGGTTAAGATTTGAGTAAGCTACTTAGCTGAATGTTTACTACATGAGTATTAGTTATGTTAATAAATATTTGTTATATTAATATCTTTCTTAATTTATTAAAAATATTTTACAGTCATATGTTGAAGGGCAAAACATAGATTATAACACATTAAAAACATTTTAAAATGTGCAACTACTAGATACATTTATTATGTCTAATAAAATGTTTATAAGAAACAAAAAAAATTCAGTCAAGACATCTAATCTTTGCATGACATCTTGCAATTCTTCCTTCTCTGGAATTGGAATACAGATCCAGGTGTTCTCCAAAGGCCATGGGTGTCCTGCCTAACCTTGTACACTACTTGGTAAGGTGCAAATGCTCCTACTATATTTCTCTGTTAGTTAAATAACCAAGACCACTGTTAGCATAAATACTGGAATACACCTCCATAAAGAGGCAAAGTGATTTATTTTTCAAATGTCTGTGTCCTTAATCAACTTTACTCTTTTTCGTGATTCTACAATCACCCAAAAATATTGTACTAGATTTCAAAATGTGTAGTGCTTAGAGAATAATAAACTGCATCCACACGTCTTATGGCCACAATTATTACTTAGTATATTTGCAAACATGTCTTTTGTCCATGCACTGGGGCATGAAGTTAGTTGCTCACTCATGTATAGATTCACTGTCTTGATTCTGCCAATTCCCAAACCTCAGCTGCTATTATATAAGGGGACATGTAGCAGCAGATACAAGATTTAAATGAGAAAGCCTTTTATAAATGCACAGTTTGGGGCTCCCAAAATCCTATTTGGACTTATGATTCTTTGTAAGTAAAGATGTTTTTATGGGTTAGATACATTTTATTTTCATTAGAATGACCACGTCTCATATTGGAAATAGAACACTAAAGCGACCGTTAAACTTTCCTATAAAATGATTGATACATTTAAATATCTTTAAAATATGTTTCACTCATATAAGATTACATTATTGAAACAAGGTTTTGGGGGGGTTGTTGTTGTTGTTTGCTTTTTCTAAAATGGCTAAAACTGAGCTTTCTCATATGCAGTACTAGAGCCCTGCATGTTAGCGGTGCCCCTACTTTCCCAAGCAGGTGTACCCAACTCCAGACTTGGCAGCTGTCAGTAGCTGGAGGTTCCTACTTGCACCTTCTCACAAGGACTGCCCTCCACTGCCAGGAGCCCTTGTACATTGCCTGCCACTTCTGTGGCAAATGACAACTGATGGCAAGGGGAAGGGGAAGGAAAGTGTATCCAAGCACATTCCCTTGCCTCAAGGTGAAAGCTCAGGCTCCAGAGCTCTGTGATCTGAGGCTAGACTTCCCCTGAAGCCACACCTCTGCCTCACTTCTTCCTTGGTGGTATTGTGTCTCCCTCATGCGCTGACAGGTTTCACATGAGAGAACTTTCTCAATTGATCCCTTGCATTCACATCTGCATCCCAGGCTCTGCTTTTAGAAAACCTGATCTCACACAACACATACTATTTATAATTTAATAAACACCTACTAAGTGTTAGGCTTATGTATGCTTTACAAATTAAGTAGTTTTATTCTAGCAGTATGAAAATTATTATCCTCATACCGTGGGCGGAGAAACTCAGGCTGTGTTGAGAAACATGCATTTAGCTTGTAATAAGGGGGAAATCTGAGAAGCAAATTCAGATAATGACTCCATAACTTCTGCACTTTCCTGCTCTTCTCACTGCCTCACTACCAAATTTTTATCTAGGAAATAAAAAAAATTAAAGATCTATTCAACTATCCTTTTTCTAGTGTAATAAAAGTTGATATGCATTTTATTTTCCAAACATTGATGTCACTTGTTTAAAATGAAGGTAAGATTGTATGAGTCATATAATTTCCATAAGGTTTATTAGTGAAGGAGCATGGATTCCATTAAAAGGGAAATAAACATCTGTATAATACCTTCATTTTCTTGAAAGGGAACATTTTATAAAGGTTGGAAAATAGCAAGGAGGGAAAAGATCATGTCAGCACAATGTTATTGGTCATATACAACACAATCTTATGTTTCATAGAGATTTCAACACAGGAAATGGGTATATTAGGAACTGCCTAATTCATAGGTTTTCCTGACTCAGGTACAGTGGTCTCTTTGAATGATTCTGAAGGAAAAGCTATAAGCAGTGTTTTTTTTTTTTCTTTACCAGTTTCAATAATGCATATTTCAAAGCCAAAACCAACCAGCCATGTGACTGTTTACATAGCTACATTCAGTGGGAAAATGTGTCAACGGGATTCATTCTCCCCACCAGAACAGCATATGACCTTTCATGACAATCCTCATGAGTCTCTGGTTAGGAGAGGAATGTTTTATTTTTGTTTTCTCCATTCAACAAATCAGGGATTCCTAGTTTACTCAGCTACTTTGCTACTTGAAAGGGTTTTGTAGAAACACTGCAAATAACAAAGCGGTTTGCATAGAGTGGAAATTAACTAAATCAACTTAGCTTTCCTATAATACTAAAACTTTCCATAAAGTGTTACTAATATCCTGATTGCTATATCTTACCAATAACCAATAATCTTTAGATCCCTAATAAAATCGCTAAGCAGCCAATTGTCTCAATGAACCCTTTTGGCCATCTTTACTAAAGAGAAATTCAGAACTACTCAATACTTTCTTTAAAAACTATTAGCAATGTTTCATATTTCAATATCTATTTTATTCACAATTATAGCTTTAGCAGTTTTAACTTTCTATTACTGCAGAAATCATATTATTTATTAAACATTTGCCATGTATAATACAGTATACAAAATGTTTAATCTACATTTTCAGTACTCAGTCGATATTAAGATAAGCGCACTCTTTTAATCCTCACACTACAGAGCAGGACATTGAGGCTTAGAAAACGTAGTATAGTCCTTTTGTGATCTCATACTGGGTAGGCAGTAAATCTGGAACTTGAGTCTAGTTACTGTCTACCTTCAGCATTTATGCTTTTTTTTTTAAGCCATAGAACTAGACTAAATCCTCTAAATCCAAGAACATACTTTTCTTCTCATTATTAAAATTATTATCAGCTGCCCACTCTCCAATGAATCCTCCAAATAGAAACACGTGATTAATCCTCACCAACTCTTTTGCGCCATTCACTACATCAAAACAAAGCACATGGTGAATTTATCTCCTAAATTATCACTCAAATCCATCTTTTTCTCATCATTCTGTTATTTCTTTTTTAGTTAATTTTTAATTCAAATATTTTAGTGCTACAAGTGGTTTCTGGTTACATAGCTATATCATAGAGTGGTGAAGAAGTCTGGTCTTT
Source organism: Tarsius wallacei (assembly GCA_963574415.1). Taxonomy (NCBI): domain Eukaryota; kingdom Metazoa; phylum Chordata; class Mammalia; order Primates; family Tarsiidae; genus Tarsius; species Tarsius wallacei. The sequence goes on along the minus strand of CAUYQG010189550.1, from coordinate 30,190 downwards.
AAGTGTGGCCATCACCCCCACTAGTGCGCATTATACCCAATGGTTAATTTTCATCCATGACCCCTTTCCCACCCTACCCTTTCTGAGTCTACAATGTCCATTATACCATTCTATATATGTTTATATGTCTTTATAGACCCATGTCTTAGTTCCCAGTTATAAGTGAGAGCATGCAGTATTGATTTTCTGTTCCTGCCTTACTCCACCTGGGATAGTGGTCTTCAATTTCATTTCTTCATCTAAGTGTTTCATTATCTATTATCTGAACTGTTACAGTGGCCTCTCAGTTGACCGCCCTGTTTTATATCTTACCCCTAATCCCTGTGGACACATGCTTATCCACATCCTGCTGCTGCTGTAATCTTAAAATGCAAGTCTGATAACATCATCCATTTGTCTAATTTCTTTCAAGGATACCTATCACCTTCATCTCAGTGGCATTGTCCATGCTACAGAGCACAGCATGGAGGCCTCCTATTTGGCTGCTGCCCATCTCTTTGGCTTTCTGGCATCCTCCCTTACATGTATTTAAGAGATATTAACCAGGTAGGATTGACCAGGCTTAATGTCAACCATATATGAGATTTGAGACGTGGAGGAAGAAAACAATGAGCTATTGCCTATTAAGTTAAATCTTTGTGCACTTTTCCTTCATAATATCTGTCACAACTGCCATTTTGCCTTTATTTGCAGGCTTAAGTATTCACTTTCTTCCCCAAGAAACTGGAAGCTTCAAAGGCATATGCCAACCATTGCATCCCAAGCAGCTAGTGCAATGCCTGGCATAGAGCCAGCTATCACTATTTGTTTAATGACTAACTGAAAAATTAATTAATAATTGAAAGAAAATGTCTTCTCTGTTTGGGTAGCCAGCATACAAGGGGGGACTCAAAAAAACGGAATTTATTTATTTTTAATTGTGTACTTATTCTTACATGTTTAAACATCAGTCACCTTCAAAGTACTCTCTGTTTGATGCAATACACGTGTTGAAATGCTTTTTCTACAGTTGGAGTTTCACTCTGTCACCCAGGCTGGAGTGCAGTGGCAAACTCACCGCCACCCCAGTGTCGACCTGCTGGGCTCCGGCGATCTTTCCACTTCAGTCTTCCAAGTAGCCGAACTTCAGGCACAGCTAATATTTTGTATTTATTGTAAAGACAAGGTCTCGCCAAGTCACCCAGGCTGATCTCGAACCCTCAGTTTCAGGTAATCCACTCGCCTCAGCCTCCCAAACTGCTGGGGTTAGAGGCTGAGCCACTGAGCCCAGACTTCTAAGTAATTTTTAAACTCATCAATTTTGATGCCTTTTAGTGCTCCTGCCTTTTTTTTTTTTTTTGATCTGGTGAAACAAACAAAAAAAATCGCTCAGGGCGAGATCCCATGAATAGGGAGAGTGAGACATGGAGGTCATGCCATTTTTGGGCAAAACTGCTGAACACTCAGTACAGTGTGGGCAGGTGTGCTTGAAAATCACCCATCATCAAATGGGCAAATGCTTGAAAGAATCTTTAAAAAACTGAAGCCAAATGCAGCCTCTCATAACAACGCTAACTGATACACTGATGCCAGTGGGTTCCTAGACCACTTATCCAGCGGGGGAAGCTTTTACCATTATACAAGGGGACCACCTTCCAAAAAATGATTCTGATTCTTTGGAGGGTCTTCCTTCATATAGTCAATGAGTTCATGGGTTTGGATGATTCACTAAGGGAAAAACTGTACAGTGGAAGAGATACAAGTCAACTGGAGGGATAAGACGATGAGCCCAAGAAAGAAGGTGAGTTCAAAAGTCAGAAGAAAATAGGAACCTGTAAGATAAGTATGTCATAGAAACCAAGGTAGGAAAGAAAACAGATTGATCTACTATATGAATACCTCAAGGTAATCTAGAAAGAAATTAGGAATTACTTTCTCAGATTTTACCCCTTTACCTTAATTTCTACTTAGTCTTTCCTTCATACAGTCTCATCAAATTTTGGTTATAAGATTTTCCTTAGTCTCTGTCATACATATGAAATGCTTTCAAGATGTAAGTCTTCATTCAAGTATCATCTGTAATTTTACCATTCCTATTGCAACATGTCTAAAAATTAATTCTTAGTCTCATTTAAAAATTTAATTTCTATATTTTTCATTTTCTGAGAAAATGCATTCTGTAATATCTCATATAGTCACAAAATGAGTTCAGTTTTCTGAATTTTTTTATGTCTGCTTGTATCATCATTTGCCTCAGATGTGAGTTTCTGAATATTTAGAACCAGACCTGTGTAACATGCTTAGCCAAGCACTTGTCGTAAGCATACACTTTATAAATGTCTCACTGTGCTGGTAGCACTAAAAACTTCACAGCATAAGCAATCAGAAAGCTACACTGACTCAGAAAAACACAAATCTGCTTACAAATGAGAAGGAAATGGTAAATTATTCATTTCAGTCTTTTAAGAATGTTTAAATCTGAAATACATGAAGTAGAAGCATTTTCATACATGAATGACTCACATTCAAAAAATAAAACTACATAACTATATTACTAGGAAAATTACATATGACTGTCATTTGAAGCAACGAATGCAAATCTTTTTGAACATTTTTGTACATAAATTTGTGCATAAATTGCACATAAAGCTCAATGTTTTATGTGTCTAAACTAAATGATGAAACACCATAGTAATTTAAAACAAGATATTTGATATAAAGAAAAAAATGTGACTGTTTATATAGGAAGGCATTCATGAAATTATATTGATTGCTAAATTCAATCAGATCACCTCTGGCTTAATACAAGCTTTAAAAAATATATATCCTAAAGCAATAATGATTCCAATAACATCTAACCACTGAACTATCAAAAGTTTTTTAATTCTCAAGAATGTTTATGTTTTGCATAGCAATTATACAACATTTAATTTTCTTACAACTTTAATCCTTCCCAGGACTGAACCCTAAGACTACATGTCAAATCAATATGTTTGTGAAAATGACATTAAGGTATATATTAAGTAAATATATAACTTAAACATTGAAAGTATAGGGGTTGGGGCTTCTGGGGGATATAGAAGGAGGGAAATGCTGCTTCCCAGAGCTCCAGGATCCACAGCAGAGTCAATCCAGGGCCTAACTGAAGAAAGCTAATAAATCAATTTCACAACCAGTTGGCCAGAGGGAGTAACAGGACACTTGGAAGAAGAATCAACTGCACTAAATGGCATTTGAAACCTGGGATCACCAAAGTTAAAAACAAAATTAAAAGTTGCAAGTGTGGGAAGACAAATCTAATTTTACTCGAATTTCTTAGCTAATTTAAAGAAAATTACCCCTTAGAAAATAGCTACAGAATTAGCGCTTCAAAGTTCTATTAGACCATGCAGGTCAACATGTCAGTTTTAAGACCATATTATGATTTTTCTAGTAAGCACTTTCTTTTTTTTTTCAAGTATGCACTTTCAACAAGGTAAAACAAAAAGAGTAGCAAATTTGTCTCCAGAATAAAATTTTCCATTTATTTTGCACCCACACATTATGTAGAAAAATCTTAAGGCTTAGGACATAGTCATTTCCCTTGGAGAGTTTAAATTATTCAGCTTTATACCTGTAGACCTCATAAAACTCACATACAACTTTTGTGACAGTGAATTAAAAGAGACATACATCTCATAAATATTTTATATCTTATAGAATTACTTTTTAAATGCCTGTCCATTTAGTTAATGGCTTTAAGTAAGCTTATGAGACTAATAATTAGATCTATCTAAAATAATGTTGCATTCTATTGTAAACAGTTTGCTACAAAACCATTTGGGGTCTGCTCTAAGACAAGACAAGGATATTGAAAAAATAGACCTTAAATGCTACCCTTGACATAATGGTATATATTTTACCCATTATGATAATATTGCAAATTCTAAGGCCCAAATAAATAATTCTTTTTTTTTTTTTTTTAGAATCAGTAAGCTGTGAGTCTTACAAGATTTCAGTTTCCAAATCAGTGGTCACCCAAACAACATTAAATGTTATCTATTTAGCATAAAAATTAAATTTATGACCTTTTTAAGGGAAAAAAAAGTCAGGATTCTATAATACAGATAATTTGCAACAATAGTGCAGAAAAAATCAAAATACTCAAAGCAGAGCTATCACATCTTCCCAGTCCAAGTCCACCAAACTGCTTGGCAGATGTGCCCACGTACTGTCTTCCCTCCTGTCACAGTGGAAGAGTTGCTTCTTCTCCTGTCAAAGGCAGACTGTTACCTGGTGCTCTGGATCTCATCTCTCAAACGGAAGTTCTTTCAAGAATTTGTCTACAGCAATTATGATCTTTCTTTTCTATGTGGTCCATAACCCCTCTCTACAGGATTATTCTCATTAACATAAAACATGGTTTAATATTACCCATTTTAAAGCAAAACAAAGCAGAACTCCCTTGATTGTGGGGAGGTCTGTCACTCAATATCTATGCTGCACTTCATTGTGAAAATTTTCAAAACAGTTGTTTCTCTAAAAAAAAGAGGAATGTTTGAGGTGATATGATCGATATCCCAGTTATCCTGATTTGATCATTACATGTTGTATACAGGTATCAAAATATCACATGTACACCAAAATATTTATTACATGTTAATGAAAAATACAGAAAAAATAGTTGTTTTTATCTTCACTGATACATATTTTTCTTTTCTCAGCCTATTCCAGTGAGACATTTGCCCACACTCCTCCACTGAAACAGCCATCACCAGAGTAACCAAATCTTTTAAATTATCTGTTGTGGGTTGAATTATATCCCTCAAAAAGATACGCTATGGCCTTAAATTCTGGTACCTGTGAATGTGACCTTATTTGGAAATAGGGTCTTTGTAAATGTAATAAAGTTAAGATTAGGTCATTTTCGATTAGGATGGGTCCTAATAAACTTGGCTGGCATCTTTATAAGCAGAGAAACACAGACATAAACATATAGGGAAAGCATCAAAAGAAAAGAGAGGCAGAGATGAGACCGAAACCATTTGCAAACCACAGAACACCAGAGACCAAAGGAGAGTTATAAAGCCCTTGCAGAGAGCATGGGTCTGCTGACACCTGTGCTTTGGGTTTTGGGCCTCCAGAAGTGTGAGAGAACAACTGCGCTTTGTTTTTAAGCCATGCAGTTTATGGCATTTTGTCATGTCAGCCATGGAAGCTAATACTATGTCATCCTACACGACCTCTCGGTAGCATTTGACAGGATGCTTGTTATTTTTTGGAACTTGTTTTTCCTCCATGTGTTTGGCAGCATTGCTCTCATCTGATGTTTATCTTACCTGCTGCTTCTCAGTATGTTTTGCCAGCTCTTCCACACATTCCAGATCTCTAAAAGCTCAAGTGTCCTAAAGATATGTCATAAGACTTCATAGTTTGTACCTATGCTCTCTGCTTAGTAAACTCTTGTAAGCCTATGACTTCATATACCATTTAGATGTTGATAATATTTAGATTTATATTACTAGTCAAGACTTCTCCCCTGTGTTTCAAACCAATATATATATATTGGCCAATCAACTTCTTTATTTGGATATCTAACAGGCATCACAAAATTGATACAGTCAAAAGAGAACTATTTCATTATTGAATCACAGTAAATGGCACCATCATCCACCCACTTGCTTAAGCAAAAAACCTATAAGTCATCCAATTTCCTCTTGCTCTAATATTGCACATCTATCAGTGAGCTCTGTCTGCTCTGCCTCCAAATGATAGACATGACTCAGTAGCTTCACTCCATCTCAACACTACTACTCTGTTGTAAGTTTCATCTCTTGCTGGTTTACTACAAATGCTCCCTAACTTACACCTGCCTCTGCACTGGCCCTGCTTCCCAGTCTCCCATCCTACAACGGTGAACGGTGACATCTGTCTTTCTAAAGTGTAAACTAGATCAGTTCATTTCTCTGCTTAAGGTTATCCAGTGACTTTCTATTATGAAAATAAGAACATAATAATAAAAGACAAAATTTCTTAAAATCTGCATGATCTGGATGCTGACTTTTATTCTGATCTCTTTTTTCTCTCTGAGTGTCTCAGTAATCATACTCCAGGCATTCTGGTCATCTTATCATCTCTTGAATATGCCATGGTTGCTATTAACCGGCCATTATTTCTTCTTGAGTTGCCTCACCTTCCCAAATTCTTAACTGCTTGCCACGTATCTTTGTCTCAACTCTGTAGTTCAAGTCCTCATTTCACTCAAAGATCAACAGATTTCACCTCCACAAAGTGATTTTTCTGTATATAGTAACTAAAGCATCCAAGCACTATTCAATTTATATTTAATTTTTGAATGTTATATTCTCTCTGGTATCAATCCTGAGCTAATCATTCCATTTTTTAATCATTCCTCTTTTATTTAACCTTACTTATTTTCTGTCTCTGCTCTCTAAATATATAAACCCGTTAAGGTCATGGACTCTTCGGTGTCCCAGGGTCCCAATGCCTAGAACCATTCCAGGCTTGAGCAAGTGCACACAAAATAAGTTGAGTGACTGGAAAAGTAATTTAAGTTGGGCAAGAAAATACATAGGCGCATCATTTAGGAGGCTGTTGTAGCAATTTATTTAAGATACAGTGGTGACTTGAATCAAGGTTAATGATATCAGAATGGTGGAAAGTGGGTTGATTTGACTTACACTTAAGGGAACTTGGTAGTTCATACAACATGGATAAGAGAAGGGAGAGTCTGTAATGATATGTTTCTGACCTGAGTAAATGGGTGGATGGGGCTGCAATTCGTTATCAAAGGACACTCTGATGGAAGAACTAAAATCGGTGTATTTGAGAACTACAACATGTGGTTAAAAACATGGACTGAGGTTCTCTGAAGCTGTTCTAAGACAGCTGGTTCTGTTGAATCATGGGTCATTTTTCTCAGCCCTATGAAATCTGAAACTCATACTCACTATGAGTAGAATTTGTTCTTGTCAACTTTTAAAATCCACATGTCGCTAAAAACAGTGAATTTCTTTTAGTTCTTATCTTGCTTGGCCACTAGTGATCATCTGCTCCTCCTCTAACAAGATTCCTGTGACACCAGTTTTCTGCCTTTCTTTATGTCTCTCAAGCTGCTCTTTCTATTCACGGTCAAATAAATTCCTAACTTTTTCTGTTGTGATTGACAAGGCCCCCCAGAGTCTAGTCTCTGTATGTATTTCCATCTCTACTTAAAAAAAAATCTCTCAGCCTATTTCTTATTTCAAGTCTGGGTTAATTCTATTCAATTGTCTAAACATGGTATGAGGGGTTTTTTTGTTTATTTGTTTGTTCATTTTTTTCTCTCCCTGAAGTACATTGAGTGTTTTGTCTACATGTGATATTTTCAGTGGACCTGATATAGCAAAAAACTACAACTTTTGTTGGTGAGAAAACATTAGTAGACAAATCTCCATATACATATATTTTTCTGTTGCCCTAAATTTTTTATCATATCACTTCTGATTCATTTTTTGTAAGCCAATCACTTACTATAGTTTCAGAATGAGTACTCATCCTTTAAATAAACTTTAATTTGGGATATTTAATAAAGTAATTTTTAAAAGACTTATCACAAGTACCATATAACAAAGTATAAAAATAAGCCTTTATTCCAGTCTTTCATAATCTATCCATAATCTTTACATATTTGATCTAACACACATTTTAATAAAGCAAAAACATGTCTTCCTTGAATAATTCAAAATCAAGTCCTTCTATCATGTGGTTTCTGTCACATCTTCCTAGGTAACACCATAAGGTACACTATGGTATATATTCCAGGAGTCTCATAAAATCAGGTAGGCAGTGGACAAAGCATGGGTGTCAGGTGGTGGATACAGCTTGGGGGAGTATACTGGAAGATGGGGCTGAAAAGAAGCAGGAGGTTTTATTTAGGAGTAGCACGAAGTTGAAGATGATGGCCAGGCTACAAAATGTAAGCATTTTCTCAGCAACAAATGTTTAGAACCCTAATTTTTCACCATTTGGTTGCTTCTAAAGATGTAAATAGGAACAAAAAACCTTCTACATATTTTCCTATGATATACAAATAATAAAGAGCCATATTTCATCCAGATGAATTCCTTTTCAGGGAAGACATTTAAATTATATTTTTAGTATTAATTGTGCCTTGATGCACCCATTCTAAGCTGAAGAGTGAAATGTACTTACGCTCACTTTCCCGCTGCGATTGTCCTCTTCTCTTATGGCCAGGGCCTTCAGGAAATCATCTTGCAGGTCTTTACCAGCACTTGCTAGTGCCCTGAAAAAAGCAGATCTTTAGTTATAACATATTAGATAACAAATATGTTTAAAACACGCTGGGGCCAACAATCATGCTTCTTTATTCCAAGTGGCAATGACCTCATAATATGAAAATCATATAAACACGATCACTGTGATCTACTAGATTTCTCAATTTAATTTTATACCGTAATAGGGCCTTTGCTTACAGATAATTTGAATCAAGGCTATAAATAATACATGTATCCATATCAAGACCTGCATCAGATACAATCAATTTCAATTAAATTTTGTTATTTTATCATGTCAATAAATTTATATCCCTCACTTCCCACAAAAAATGTAAGTTGCCTATAATCTAAGTATAATTTATTGATTAAGAAAAGTAAAATATTAGATACAAAGCCAATGCTGTTACTAGTACAGAACATTAACTTTAGCTCTATGAGTAATCAAGGCAAGAAGGGAAACTGGGTTGATTAATCTTTGTCAGATCAAAGGAAGCATTAAGAATTCAAGGAAGAAATGACTTACTCTGAAAATAAATTTTTAAAATAAATGTATCACAAAGACCTCAATCAAGCAACACTTAACTCCACATCAGTGAGTTTAAATGTGACATGTGAAATAATAATCCTTATTCATATAGCAATTTGTGACATATTCCACAAATTCTTTCTCTATGTATCTGCCATGTGTCAGGAACTAGACAAGGGCACAAAGATGAGTAAGACATAGTTCCTTCTCTCAAGTTGCTTATGGTCTCAGAGGTTAATGGATACATAAACATAACATCATACCATTTGATAACTGTAATGATAGAGATGTGGACAGAGTATCAGAGGAGTTCAAAGAGAAATATGCTATTCAAGGAAAAGTCACTTAATCTCAAACGTAAGAGCAATTATTCTTTAACTCAATGTTAAAGGATGAGCTAGTATTTTCCAGTTTAAGGGGGTGGAAGAGTGAGAGAGGTAACTCAAAATAAAAAAAGACAGATGGGAAATTGCAAGACATCCTCCAATAATGGCAAAGTAGTCAGAGAGTAAACATAGGGAGTGGGGGAAAAACCAGATAATATTAATAAATTTTACATTTTTACAGATATATTGTTGTAAATAATTGATAAGGCAAGATAGTAGAAGCAAAATCTGAATTCAAATCCAGACACAGGAGTCTGGTCCTAGGACTCATTCTTATAACCTCTAAACCATGATACCTATCAAAACAGGTCTTGTATGCTACTTAAAGAGCTTGAACCTCGTCTTCCTACCTGAAGGTGTCCAACAAACCACAAGGATCTTATACAAGAAAATTAGGTGGTCACATTTGTGTTTTGCAAAGTGTGACTAGCAAGTTGTGGTGCCTCACACCTGTATCTCAGCACTTTGGGAGGCGAAAGCAAGAGGATTGCCTGAGTCCAGGGATTCGAGACCAACCTGGGCAATTTAGGGAAACCTCATCTCTAAAAAATTAGTGGGGCATGGTGGTGCATGTGTAGTTCCAGATACTTGGAAGGCTGAGGTGGAAGGATCACCTGAGCCCAGCAGACAGAGGTTGCGGTGGCCGTGTGCGTGTCACTGCCTTCCAGCCTGGGCAACAGAGTGAGATTCCTACTCAGAAACGAAAACAACATCTGACTCTTCAGCAGCTTGGAAGAATGGAGTCTGGAGGAGAACTCTGGGAGGATTAATTAATAGGCCATCACAAAGCTTTAGCCACAGATGATGTCTGATTTAAAGCAGTGGTGGTAAGGCCAAGAAAGAAAGAATAGATTTGGAAACTGTTTAAGAGGTAAAATGGGTCCGGTTATTGCTTTTTGTGAAGAGTTTGGGGGGATTACAACCAGTTTTCATTGAATCGGTGCAACCTACTGATTATCTTGTTGATCTAGAAATTCAGCTCTTTAAGTTGATCATAACTTGTCTGCTTTTGCTTTTCTAACTTTATGCTCCTTGGCTTGTTGTATGAACATCAACTAATAACCCAATCCCCTAAATATACATGGAAAACACTACTAACTAGTATCAATGGAAGGAATCAGATATCTGAGAATTTTTAATCCATTATTTATCCAAAATTGAAACTTCCATGTTACAATATATCCTATGCACTGCTTTGACATTACATGTCTAAAATAGGACATTCATTTTGTCAGTTGCTTGCTTAGAAAAAAAAACAAGTAATGTTTCTTCACTGCTCACAGGATAAGTTTCTAATCACTTTGTCAATTTCCACCAAGTTTCCTGCTTGTAGTCTGTTTTAAAACCACAGTCTGTTGGAAATTATCTGTGAAATTTGAACAGAAAATTGGTTTTACAAGTGCATCAGTCAGGAAGTCAGGACTGGTTAAATTATGCTATAGTAACCCATGGCTCAAATCTCAGTGACTTAAAATTACAAGAGATTATTTCTCAGTAATACTGTAGCTCATCATCTTGGAGGGACTAACTGAGAAACTGATGAGACAGCCTCTGTCTGAAACATCTTTGGCTTCTGTACAGAGGGAAATAATAACGTGGCCACACACTGGCTCTCAGAGCTTCTGTTTGAAAGTAACATGCATCACTTTCACTCACATTTTCTTGGCCAAAGCAAGTGCTATGGCCAACCCCAAAACCAATGTGGTTAGAAAATACTACCCTGCCCAGGTAGTTGTAGCAAATATTTGTGTACAGTAGCCCAGACATCCCTGGCTTCCTATAGTATAATCCAACAAACGTTGAGAGTAGATTGCTCAGTAAATAAAGAACACAACTTCCAAGTCCAGAAAATATGTTAAACAAAGTGGCTCATTGCAGTAAAGATCATTTTGAAAAATAGTATCACTAATCTTAGCTCAAAAATGGAACCTTCCCTCACATACCCACAGAGCATCCTAAAATTATGGTTGAAGGAAGGAAGTAGATTTGATCTTCTGTGATCTTTATAGATACCTGTTGCTTTTGCTTCTGCAATATTTCTTCCCCCCTTTTTATTGGTAAGAGAATGCTCATTTTTATTTGGGCAATGGTTCTTGCATTCTATGCCTTTGTAGAATCAAGGTACCCATTTATTCACATTTATGTCCCAACCTTCAGCTAGTGAACACACCTCAAGTTTTACCAATGCTATTTCACATCATGAGAGTGGAAATCTTTAATAGAGATACAACAATGAAAAGCAGCAAAAGTAACTATCCTTTCTTCCTACTAAAAATCCTTACTCAACTTTGTCTTTGAATCTATGATAATTGATGCTCTTCTATTAAATTCCCTTTTATGATTTACTTTAATTAGAATTGATTCTTATTGCTTAAAAACAAAACCTACAATTGATACAAGGGCTATCCAGTTGCATTTCTACAGAGTTCCTAAGGGTTTTCATGGGGTAAATCTATGCTCTACTCCGGCTGCCTTCCCAACCATACCTTGGTTTGTCGTAGAATTTAGAACTTCACAGATAAGTTAAAATGCAATTTGATCACCAACCTCAATCACACAAAAGGTATCCATTATCAGTTTCACATGCATCCTTTAAGGTGAATATATATAGTCAGAAAATATAGAGAGTATTATATGGTGAGTAATTAATTTTATTACCTATTTTGCAACTTATTTTTATTGCTGTTGCTATTCCTGGAAATGAATATTTATGAAAGTATCAAGAAAGTTAGAAATTATCCTCAGGTGTATGAGACAGAAAAGGCCAGAACAGATCTCTAGGCATCATCCACTGATTAAAGTGTGGGACTCCTAGCATTCAGGCAAGCCTGGCTATTTTACGAATGGTTGAGGATTCCAGCAGATGCTTGGGCTGGTCAGGAAAAGGGAGTAGCAGGCAGTATGATTCTTGCTGCTTCTAGATACTTACCATGGCAGGCACTGCTCTTTCTTCTTCCAATACAAACGGAAGTCTCGGTTTTCACCTGGTCATACAGCTGACTGGAATAAAGACCATACTTCCTAATCTCTCTGCTGTTAATTTTTGCTAATTTTGCACAATGGAAGCCAAGTGAAAATGATGTGCACATTCTAGGGAGTTTACTTAAGGAGGGGGCTGTACCCTTTCTTTCTACAGTATAATGACCATAGCTCCAACTGCCATCTTGGACTTAAATTGGAGCCTGCTACTAAAGAGAAATAAGAGAAAAGAGCAGGGTCCTTGACATTTGAGGGCACAACACAGCCCTGATTGACACTATCTCGACATCTTGAATATGAGACTGAAAAGAATTCATATGTTGTTTCAACCACTGTTATTTAGGGGTTTTCTCTTCCTTCCTTCCTTCCTTCCTTCCTTCCTTCCTTCCTTCCTTCCTTCCTTCCTTCCTTTACCAAACCTGATCCAAACAGATAATTCACCATATGAAATATGTTCACCTTTATGAAAAAGATGTGTAATTGGCTTAATGATCAAATCAAAATTTTGTTTATCTGTAACATTCTAAGAATTTCCCAGGAAAGAGTATCACTTACATAATTAAAATGAATTATTTTTTAAACAGAGAACAAATCTTTTACATGGAATCAGGAGATAATGACAATTATGTATAAGATGAAATGTCTTTAATTCTCACTCATTTACCAACTGATAAGTCCAAGCTACCATATTTTTCTGAAGTCAGATTTTATGATGGACTAAACCATACCCAGGCCCCCAGTAGTTGTAAAACTTGTGATTTAAAGAGATCATATTGTATCATCAACCACCAAATATGATTAATGTAAAATCAGTCTAAGAAATGTGACTATTATACTGACAATATATTAAGAGCATACTGTTCCTTTTTTACTATTTTTCAATCCTTATATACACAGACTTACATAATTTTCTATAAACTTTAGAAGAAAGATGGTAGTATTTTTATTATATAAATTTGGAGCAAAGAAGATAAGGGTCTAAGGCCCCAAAGCTATTTGCAGCAGAGAAAAAAAGCTACATAAATAATCATTCATATACCGTGCTACAGTCGAGAACCTGAAGCTTCTCAGCAACAGGAAATATTGGAAAATAAGGAAAGTTAATGCAGAGTGGTTGTTAAGGAATTCTTACATCTTTAACATGCATTACTCCTATTTAACCAGGTTTATTTAACATTCAGTGACCTGCAAAACCTTGCTTAAATAAATATTACAAAAGGAGTTACTTCCTCAAGAAGTGAAGTATGTCTGTTACAAAATCTTAGGGTTATAAGTAGTATAAAGGCAAATATTTCATCTTTGTTGTTTATACTCCACTACACTTTGAAAATGAAGTAAAAGTTATATGGATGAGTTAATTTTTACCAACCATGTTTAATCAATAGCTAAAGGTATTTATATAATCCTACATGAATTACTCTAAACATATTCTTAATCCTCAGCAATTAGGCTACTGGTTTTACGATTTAAGTATGTTGTTTGTATATCCTGTTACTAGATTAACACTTGAAAAGAAAGAAAAAATAACAAAAGAGAAAAAAAATTGGAAAACTGGTAAAATAGAATCTTATCTTCCCAAGAGCTTATTTATTTTAAAGATAAATTACTTCACTGCCTATTGGTAACTTATTACTTTAGAATTTTAAACATATAATTGGGAGTGTTCTAAAACACAAAATTTGATTTAATCATTAAGATGTATTCTAATAAACAGTTTCTGAAAAATCACTAAGTCAAATCTGAAATTAAACCTATTTTAATAGCAAAACATTTTAGCTATTGGGCAGTCTTTGTACTAGTCTCTATGTTGGGCATTTTGCCAACACCTTCCACTACCTACAAACCAAGCTTTCGGGAGGAATGTGTTTATTTCCACTTTAGAGATGAAGTGAGACTCAGTGATACCTTCACTATCATCAGCTGGTACAGTTTTTTGTCCTAGATCCCCGTGATTCTAAGTCTTTATTCTACTATATCGAAACCTCATAATATGGCAAAGCACTATACTTAAAAATATTTTTGTGTCATGAAAATAATGAGAAAACATCAACAAGGGTACCTGCATGATCAATGTTTGTATACCCGACCCTGAATTGTACCCCACATCCTTATAATAAATAAATAAATTTAAAAAAAAGAAAATAATGAGAAATTACTAGGGAAAAGAAACAAATTAGCAGAGGTGTGTGTGTGTGTCGGGAGGCGGGGGTGTTGCAAGGTATGCAACCTTCATCTGAAGGGGCCAGATAACTCCATCTGGAGTTATCAGAGTTTTGTGATCTTGAGAACTCTAAGGAGAGTGAATCAAACATAATCACTATTCCAGTCTGGACAGAAGTTCTGACCAACTGCTTTGTGCAGAAGAGGATTTGATTTTTTCATTTTTAATTATAATTAGGTTCCCTCTATTTCAATAGCTTTGGGGGTACAAATAGTTTTTGATTATATCAATGAATTGTATAGTACTGAAAAAGTCTGAGTTTTAAGTGTACTCACCATAACCACCTGTGCAAATCGTACCCAATTAGTAATTTTTCATCCCTCCGCCCTTCCCCAACCTCCTCCTTCTGAGTCTCCAGTGTTCGTTATACCATTCTCTATGCCTTTGCAGATCCTTAGTTTAGCTCTCACTTATCAGTGAGAATGCACAGTGTTTGGCTTTCTGTTCTAGCATTAGGTCACTTAGGATGATGATCTCCAATTCTATCCAAGTTGCTGCTACAAACATTATGCCATTATTTTTGACTGCTGAATAGTATTCCATGGTGGTGGTGGTGGTAGTGGTGGTGGTGTGTGTGTGTGTGTGTATCTCACATTTTTATTATACACTGGTTGATAAGCATTTATGTTGATTCAATATCTCTGCAATTAAGATTTGTGTGACAATGAACATGTGGATGCAGGTGTCTTTTTTGTATAACAACCTCTGTTCCTTTGGGCAGCTACCTAGTAGTGGGATTACTGGATCAAATAGCAGATCTACATTTAGACATTTAGATATTCTAGAAATCTCCACACTGATTTCCATAGAGGTTGTACTAATTTACACTATCACCAACAGTGCATAAGTGTTCCCTTTTCACCACATTCATACCAGCATCTTTTTTTTTTTTTTTTTTAGACTTTAACCATTCTGACTGGTGTAGGTGGTATCATGTGGTTTTAATTTGATTTCCCTGATGATTAGGGATGCTGGACATTGTTTCATATGTTTATTGACCATTTATATATCTTCTTTTGAGAGATGTCTGTTCATGTCATTTGCCCACTTTTTAATAGGTGGTCTGTTTTTGTTTTTGCTTTCCTTGTTAATTTGTTTGAGTTCTTTGTAGATTCTGGATATTAGTCCTTTATCAGATATATAGTTTGCAAATATCTTCTCCCATCTGGTAGGTTGCCTACCTGCTCTGTTGATTATTTCTTTTGCTATGCAGAGGCTTTTTAGTTTAAGACACACTTATTTATATTTTTCTTGCATTTGCTTTTGAGGTTTTAGTCAAAATTATTTGTCTAGGCCAATGTCCAGAAGAGTTTTTCCTAGATTTTCTTCTAGGACTTTTATAGTTTCAGGTATGATATTTAAGTCTTTAATCCTCTCTTGAGTTAATTTTTGTATATGGTGAGAGAGAAAGTTTCACTTTTCTGCATGTAGCTATCCAATTTTCCAGCATGATTTGTTGAATAGAGTGTACTTTCCTCGGTGTATGTTTTTGTCTCCTTTGTCAAAGATAAGTTAGTTGTAGGTATTTAAGTTTATTTCTAGATTCTTTATTCAGTTCCATTGGTCCATACGCCTGCTCTTGTGTTAGTACCATGCTGTTTTGTTTACTACAGCATTGTAGTATAATTTGAAGTCAGGTAATATGATACCTCCAACTATGTTCTTTTTGTTTAGGATTGCTTTCGCTGTTCTGGCTCTTTTTTGGTTCCATATGAATTTTAGGGGTGTTTTTTCTAATTCTGTGAAAGATGACATTGGTAGCTTGATAGGGATTATATTGAATCTGTAGATTACTTTGGGCAATATGGTTATTCTAACCATGTTAATTCTTCCAATCCATTAGCATGGGATGTTTTTCCATTTGTTTATGCCCTCTATAATTTCTTTCTTTAGGGATTTGTAGTTCTTCTTGTAGAGATCTTTCACCTCCTTGGTTACATATAGTCCTGTGTATGTTAGCTTTTTGGCTGCTATTGTAAATGGAATTGAGTTCTTGATTGGATTCTCACCTTGGTCCCTATTGGTGCATAGTAGTGCTATTGATTTTGTGTGTTGATTTTGTATCCTGAAACTCTACCGAACTCATTTATCAAGACCAGGAGTCTTTCGGAGGAGTCTTTAGGATTCTCTAGGTATAAGATCATATGGTCAGTATAAAGAGATAGTTTGATTTCTTCTTTTCCAATTTGGATACCCTTATTTATTTCTCGTCCCTGATTGCTATGACTAAGACATCCAATACTATGTTGAATAGGAGTGGTGAAAGTGAATATCCTTGCCTATGCCAGTTCTGAGGTGGAATGTATTCAACTTTGTTCCATTCAGGATGCCAATAGCTGTGGGTTTGTCATAGATGGCTTTTATTATTTTGAGGAATGTTCCTTTTATTTTGCTGAGAGTTTTTGTTTATCATGAAGACACTGTATTTTGTCAAATACTTTTTCTGCATCTATTGAAAGTATCAGATGATTTTTATTTTTAATTCTGTTTATGTGGTTTAGCAATATATTGACTTTTGTATCCTGAACCATCCTTGTATCCTTGGGAATGAAAGTAGATCATGGTGGATTTTTAAAAAAATATGTTGTTGAATTCAGTTTGTTAATATTTTGTTGAAGGATTTTTGTGTCTATGTTCATCAGGGGTATTGATCTGTAATTTTCTTTTTTGTATGTGTCTTTTCTTTTTTTCTTTTCTTTTCTTTTTTTTTTTGGTATAAGGGAGATGCTGACATTGTAGAATGAGTTACAGAGAATTTACACCACTTCTATCTTATGGAGTAGCTTCAGTAAAATTGGTACCCATCCTCCTTCGAAAGTCTGGTAGGATTCAACTGTCAGTCTGTCAAGTCCTGGACTTTTTGTTGTCGTTGTGAGACTTTTAATTATTCTTTCAATCTTAGTACTCATTATCGATCTGCTCAGTGTTTCTATTTCTTCCTGATTCAAAGTTGGGAAGTTGTATGTTGTCAAGAACATCTCCATTTTCTCTAGATTGTCTAGTTTGCTTGCATAGAGATGTTCATAATAATATTGGATGATCTTTTATATTTCTGTCTATCAATGGTAATGTCTTCATTTCCATTTCTGATTGGGCTAATTCAATTTTCTTTCTTCATTTCTAATTAATCTGGTGACTAGTCTGTCAATTTTGGTTATTTTTCAAAGAACCAACTTTTTGCTTTATTGATCTATTATTTTTTGTTTGTTTTCAATTTCATTTAATTCTGTTCATATCTTCATTATTTATTTTCTTCTGCTAGCTTTGGGTTGGGTTTGTTCATGTTCTTCTAGTTTCTTGAAGCATAACATTAGGTTATCAATATGTGATCTTTCAGTCTTACTAATGTAGGACTTAAATGCCATAAATTTTCCTCTGAGCATAGATTTGCCTATATCTCAGAGGTTTTGATAACTTGTTTTGTTGTTGTAATTCATTTCAGTGATTTTTAAAATTTCCATCTTGATTCCATTGCCAACCCAAGGATTATCCAGGATCAGATTATTTAACTTCCATGCTTTTGTTTGATTTTGCACATTTTTATTGATGTTAACTTCTAGTTTTATTCCCCTGTGGTCAGGGAAGTTGCTTGATTTGATTTTGATATTTGTGAATTTATTGAGACTTGATTTGGCTTATCATATGATATATCTTGGAGAATGTTTCATGTGTTAATGAGAAAAATGTATATTCTGTAGTTGGGGGGTGGAATGTTCTATAGATGTCTGTTAATTCCATTTGCTCTAGGGTCTGGTTTAATTTAATGTCTCTTTTTTACTTTCTTCCTTGATGATCTAATGCTGTCTAATGTTAAAGTCTCCCACTATTATTGCATTGCAATCTCTTTTTTTAGATTTAGTAGAATTTGTTTCATAAAGCTGAGAGCTCTTGTGTTAGGTGCACATATATTTAAAATTGTTATATCTTCTTGTTAGATTGATTCCTTTATAATTATATAATAACCATCTTTTTTACTGTTGTTTTTTAAAATCTGTTTTATCTGATACTCTTGGCTAATTTTTGGTTTCTATTTGCATGGAATATTTTTTCCCACCTCTTTGAGTCTATAAATATCTCTGTGGGTCTCTTGAAGGCAGCAGATATTTGGATTGTGTTTTTCTTATCAATTCTGCCAGTCTATATCTCTTTTTTTTTTTTTTTTTAAGTTAGAGTCTCACTCCATCACCCAGGATGGAGTGCAGTGACACACTCACAGCAACCCCAGCATCGATCTGCTGGACTCCAGCCATCTTTCCACCTCAGCCTTCCAAGTGGCTGGAACCACAGGTGTGTGCTACCATGCCTGGCTAATTTTTAAAATTTATTTATTGTAGAGACGAGGTCTTACCAAGTTGCCTGGGCTGGTCTTTAACTCATGGGCTCAGGCAATCCACTTGCCTCAGCCTCCCAAAGTGCTGGGATTACAGGCTGAGCCACTGAACCTGGCCTGTCTATATCTTTTGAGTGAGACACTGAAACCATTTACATTCAGGGTTAATAGTGATATGTAAGGTACTATTACATTCCTCATGCTGATTATTACCTGGTTGATTAATTTGTTTTTCTTTTTTTTTTTTCTATTCGTTGTATTGGTGTTCTATAAACCCTGTGAGCTTTATAATTCTCAATGTTTTTCTACTGGTGTATTTTGAGCTTTTGTTTTAATATTTAGAACTCCTTTGAGTATTTGTCGTAGAGCCAGTCTAGTGGTGAAAAATCCCCTCAGTGTTTGCTTGTCTGAGAAAGACTTAATTTCTCCTTTATTTATGAAACTTGAAGGATACAAATTCTTGGCTGACTGTTATTCTGTTTTAGAAAATTGAAGTAAGGGCCCCAATCCCTTCTGACTTGCAGTGTTTTTGTTGAGAAGTCTGTTGTTAGTCTGATAGGTTTATCTCTGTAAGTTATTTGATGCTTTTGCCTCACTGCTTTTAAAATTCTTTCCTTCACATTAACATCGCATAATTTGATAATTATATGCCTTAGGGATGGCTTTTTTGCAATAAATCTTCAGGGGGTTCTTTGAGTTTCTTGTATCTGAAAGTTTAAATATCTGGCAAGGCCTGGGAAGTTTTCCTCAATAAGCCTCTCAAATAGGTTTTCCAAACCTGCTGTTTTTGCTTCTTCCTCAGGAGCACTTTTGATTCGTAGGTTGGACATTTTACACAATCCCACACTGAGAATTAAGTGGTGCTATGGCAGCAAGTCCTATCCAGCTCCCTCATCTTAGACACAGGTAGTCTGGGTTTAGAATGTCAAAGTTCAGCCTGCCTCAGGTGTTCCTCAGCAAGAAATATTCTGCAACAGCAGAATTTGCCCTTGAACCTGTTCCCTCCCAGACTGACTAGAAAGTAACCTGCAGGAAGGGTTGAATTCCCATGAAATGGCAGCTGGATTCTTCTTTCAGGGCTTTCTTCCTGCACCACTCCACATCAGTTTCAACAGAGACGGCTGTGGGGAAGGCAGTTTCTTGTGAGGGACTGGCATCTTGTGAGGTTCAGGGGGGACTTCCAAGTCCATGGCAGGAGCACAGAACTCCTAAATTCTACCCACCTACCTCCCCTGCTGCATCTGGAAGCCACTTGTGGCTTATACCATGATCAAGGTGCATCTGGCTAGTTCCAACCCAGACCAATCAATTTTTCTCTTCTTTGCACTCTGGGATACTATTGCTTCTTTGGTGATTTGTGAGGCATGCTGGTGGTCCCATTCCTCTCTGAGTGCTGAAGAGCTTTCTCTATTTTGCTTTACTCCATGGAAGGAACACACTCTAGTTACTTCTCACCAGCCATCTTAATCCCATCTCCAGTTTGAAGCTAGTAAACCCCACCAAAGCCTCCATTTCTTATTTATAGAATTTACATTCAACTTTGTAGTACTTGTTTGACCATGTAATGCAACCTCTCTCTGCCTGAGTCCCTTAAAATGATTTGTATACTCAGTTTGGAAAAAAAACATGGAGGGTAAAGTAAACATACTAGATGAGTACAAGTATATTATTTTTAAAAATCATTGATTATATTCTTAAAAAGCAAATAAACTTATCTATGAAAAAGAAATAGTTTTATTTCCCATAGATAAGCTTACTGACAAAACTATTAATATTTGTATGTATTTTTATCAGTATGGTCTCATGTAATTTAAATTTGATTTTAGAGGCCAAAATGGAAAATTATTTGCAAAGTTGATAAAATATTTTTATTTACCACAATGTACATATTTTTAGAGAATTTATTTGAGACTTAAATATGGAAGATATGTTATTACTATATTTTGATGGAGGGCTCTTATTGCTCTATAAGAGAAAATCTTTTTGTACGTCTTTTCCAGAAAAACATATCTTTTGATTTGTTCTTTACATAATATAAAATTTTTAAAATTCTTAGCTTTTCTCAAATAAAATATTTCATAAATATCCCCGACTCTGATAAATCTTCATGTTCCTTCTCTCAATGTATCATTGTGCATTTTCTTTGTATCACTCAGTTTGGGCTGCCGTAGTAAAATGCCATACAGTGGGTACTGTAAGCAGCATAAATATATTTTATCACAGTCCTGGAGGCTGGAAGTCAGAGATCAGGATTTCAGCCTGGTGAAGGCTCTCTTCCTGGTTGTCAGACTGCCATCTTCCTGTGTCCACAGCAAGGCAGAGAGAGGAAAAATAAGCTCTGGTGCTTCTTCTTATGAGGGCACTAACCCATGAGGGCTCCAGTCTCATGACCTCACATAGATCTAATCACTGCCCAGAGGCACCATCTCCAAATATCATATGGGTTAGGATTTCTACATATGAATGTTGGGGGTGGCACACTTTAGTCCACAGCATGTTGTAATTCCTTTAAGAACAAGATATAGAAATTGTGTATGTTTTATTTCTTTTCTTGCCATATTCTGTTGCACTTGACTTATTACCTCTTTTATACAACTTAGAATTACTTCAAATTTTCTTTCATCATGCAAACTAGACTAGAACATTTCAGTCTCCTGAAATATGTATATTATAGTATATTTTTGAACAACCTTGCATTATAGAATATTTTTAAAGAAATCTACTGGTATACTGTTCCAATATAAATGGTCAACTTTATACAATCTGCCTGGACATCCAAGCCAAAATATAGGGAATCATCTGATATACTTTATCAGTCAGAGTCCCAACAAAAAACAAATTAAACAGTAAAAGACTTAAGGGAAGAGAGTATAGTGGAGAACAATATCATCAGGGTTAAAGAAAAACTCATGAGGGGTTTTGGGAACACCCAGGAATTAGACCTTACCACTCTTGGGCCTGAAAAGGAGTGGCGTTATAAGACCTGGAGCCTTGGTTGACTCTCTGAGAGGCACTGTGGTACCGAGAGAAGAATATGGACACCAACAGCCTCCATCTCCTTCTGCCCTTTGATTTCCTTGCTGAGGATGCAGTACACAAGCACCAGGTTCTGGGGCTATCACTTATCTCTTGATTCACCGTCAGACTCTTCATGGTCCATCACAACCATGGCACAGTTCCCTGTGCCTTTGACAGCCCTCAACTCTCAGCCCAAAAGTTCCTTCCTCACCGTGTTCTCTGACAAACCGCTAGTCTAGGCTCAAAAATCATGTTACTTGAAAATCATTTTCTTCTTGCCATCCTTTTTCCTTCCTCTTCTACACACAGGAAGCCAGGAAGCTGAATACCTTGTATTTCCATTTAAAATGAAGTAAAATCTTAATGCATTTAGTTATTTTAATATTACTTCAATATATAATATAAATTAATGCAATCCACCATATTCACTATTTTAAAAAGAAAAAATATCAATACTAAAAAGTCTCTGAATATCATCTCTCTTTCAATAACTTTCATTTTTTTATGTTGTTTCTGTTGTTTTTCCTTTAGTTTTCTTGGAAGTGAATGGAAAATTAATTAAATTTACAAAATTTTGATTGTGACTTTTCTGGGATTAATATTATGCCATTATAGTGGACAGTAAAGGAAACATATAATGATCTATGACTTGGGTACTTTCTAATTAATTAAATTCTAATCATATATGATCAAATTCTAAGTTTAAATTATTATTTAGAAGTCTCAATATATACCTAATAAATGCAATGGCATCTGGATTATCAAAAATAGATCACTTAGGAGTAGTTACATATCTTAAATAGGTTCAGTGTGTTTGCATAATATTAATTGATCAAAAGAACACATACTAATTTTTTTAACTTTTTAGAAACATTTTTTATTATTGTTTTATTTTTAATTTTATACCAACCATTTTTCTCTCAAAAGTGTTGAAGTTATTTTTTGGATTAGCAGACAGTGAACTTATAATTAAAAGAAAAACAATTATGTTTTAAAATTGACTTTTATTAATTTAATAATAATGCATACCGTATATAATTTAATCAACTTCAATTTACATTGTATTAGGATATTGTGTACATTAAAAATACTATAATATATATTGTTTATAGTTCACAGTTACAAAAAGAAATGAAGAAAATTCCAGACAATAGCATTCTAATCTTGTTTTGTTTTCCTTTGACTTAAAACAACTTTTTTTTTTGGTCAGTTTATATACAGACTATCTATCTATCTATACAAATATGTGTGAATATACTGAAATAGCATATTTAAGTCAAAACGGTATAGAAGAAAAAAGCAACAAATGAACAATTTCAAGGCCTTTCCTTTGAGCATCAATTCAACAAAACAATCTACCTTTAATCTCTCAGTGATCATTTTTTTGAAGATAGTAAAACAGGGGGAAACAGTGGAGTTAAATCCCATGTATACTTTTTGAGTCTCCTGTCTTTTCTTGCAAACCAGTCTTGGTGGATTTTCGTTTTCTTTTAATTAAATTAAAACAGTGTTCCTTTAGGAGTCAGGTCAATCAGGATTATATCTAGAGAGATTTATGGTTTAGGAACTTTAAAGCTATCTACTGTGATTTCCATGGAATTTCCAAGAGGTCAACAATTTATATTCTACTAACTTTCAGAAAAGGAGAAAATTACTTAAAAAATGAAACTCATTTATTGGCGAGAAAGAATGAGAATCACATTTCCACTAAGAAAAAAATGACCCCACTTTCCCCACCCTCTTTTATGTGAAAGAGTTTTTAAATTATCAAATGTACAGTAAAGCTATCAACATCTCTAGGAAGAGCTTTAACTGTCAGAAGCACGTAGAAGAAAGATGAGACGCACTAACATGCACACTCGACAGCTGTTTCTTTTCATTTTCTGTTTTGAGGAAAATCCAAGTGGGAGTCCTGAGATCCGTGGTGTCTTAAATCGGTCAGACTTTACTCTCTTGGATGGACACTTCTGCTTTTCTTTGAAGATCTGAAATGGGTTGGCTTCTGTGTGAGAAATGTCTCTGAACTCTTTTTTTATACATTTGACAACTTTCTCCAGGTAATTCTTACTTAAGATAAGCTACGATATTCTTGTATTTGGGGGACGAAGGTACTTAGAGAGGAAATAAAGGTTCTTTGTGTATGGATATGTTTGATTTTATTCTGAAAACACATTAAAACTTTACTTTTGTTCTCTTCTGGGAGGCGGCTACATAATTTATCCTGATTTAGAATGTACTTCCTGACCCTCTAATTATATTTATACAGTGAAAGGTAATGAAACAATGGAAAGCAAGGACAGTCACCACTTGTTTGGCATGCCTGCCTCCAGATCCTTCTGTGTCTGTGGGAATCAGTCGTATTACTCCATGGAACCCCCAGATTGTTCATGAGCACACGAGGCTTTTGGAAGTCGAAGGTCTTTAGGCCCAATGTCCTTACCCTGCATATTTCTCATCTTTCTGTGAGCTTTTTTAATTTGTGAAAGTTTTTATGGAAGTGGGTGTAGAACTTGCTTTACTTTTTTAAAAATTTATAAACGTTAATGTATAATTGGGTAATTAATTATTGCTAATTTTTATTTCTACAATTGTGAATTATACTTTTAAGCATAATTTGTCCTTCATTGCCTTTTAATGCCTTTTTATTTTGATACTTATTTGTTGGATAGTAAAGAAGCATCTTGGAAGTGGATCCTCCAGTTCAAGCCCCCTTGGATGACACCAACCTCAGATGAGCAAAGACCAGCTACCCAGCAAAGCCTTTCAGTGAGCAAAACAAAACAGATATGGGATATCTATTTCTGCAATATACACTGTGAACAAACATTTATTTAGAACACATGCAGTAACATTTCTTTCCTCTGAAAAA
Source organism: Tarsius wallacei (assembly GCA_963574415.1). NCBI lineage: Eukaryota > Metazoa > Chordata > Mammalia > Primates > Tarsiidae > Tarsius > Tarsius wallacei. The sequence continues at coordinate 5,606 of CAUYQG010189550.1, read as the reverse complement.
ATTGTAAACCTTCCTCTTTATGCCCCAAATAAATAATTTTTATTTGCAATGAATGGAAAAAGGAAAGTCATATTTTATTTTACTGTTCATTTCATAAATGTGCCTATCACTTATAACTAGCTATTCATTCACATAGAACTTAAGAATAAAACTACTGGATGTAGTCATAAACTCTCATTTAAAACACATTTAAATCTTTGTAAAGTCAGCTTTCATGCTAGCATAACGTTTTCCTTTTTCCATAATCGTTTTCCTCTCTACAGTTTCCTTTGTAATATTCTGACCCATACAAAAACTTAGGAGACATACTAGAAGACTTTAAAATCTAGATAATAAAATAAACCACTCATTTCCAATAAAAAGTGTTATGGCCCATGTGGTTCCGGTTGAGAATTTCATCTGGCTGACTCAGGGTTAGTGGCACAATCACATGTGTGCTATGAAAACATTTAACAGATCAGAGCCAGAAAAAGGGCATTTTCATTTTCATGTGAGGGTTCTCTCTACTTTAGCAAAAACAGGATCTATTTACTTTTTCCCAATTACACATGTAATTGTGTCTGATATCCTGAATTAATTAGCACACCATGTTTCCCATGTAAACCAGTGGTATTCTAATACTCTTTATTAACTGGTGTCCCACACAGCATTCGTTATGTTGCCACAACAAAGAAAACAAACTAGGTTCTATTCTTTGACTATTTTTATCTAAATACTTCCTTGAAAGGCACAGAATGTTTTTATCTAATGTAAATTAATTATTTCTGCTCCTTTAAAACATTGGAAGATATATATTACTTACGTGGAAAACTTTTATACACAAAAATTTAAGTATCAGTCACATAAAGAAACCTTAGCTGCAATATTGGAGGAATTATACACATAAATTTCCATGCATAAAACTAAAACCCACTCCAAGGGGAAAAAATGCTGGTATATATTGTAGTACTGTGGTACTATTTATAGTAGGCTTAGCTGATTCTAGACTTAGAATACAGCATATTAATTAAAAATAATGATGTATATGTTATCAGAATGTTTATTTATGTATACTTTTTCTATTGTGTATTTTATTTCTAAATTAAAGTACTTTAGATGTCCTATCTTTTACAAGAAATAATTGGATTAGGAAGTCATTTTTTTAAAGCATAGCTTTTAGTCATTTTGACATTGTTGGCATGCTGTCAGCTGAAAAATCTACTCTTACAATTTGATTGCTACTTACATAATCTAATGTATAGGAAATGTCTTTGTAAGGACCTTTAATAAAAGGAACAAGTAATTGTAAAAGCCACACTTACTATATGATATTTGAAACTCCATAGAGTAAATGATTCTTAAAATATATTATTGCTGCTTATATTCTTCAGTTAAACAGTTTCTATGGTTATCAGGGCTTTGGCTTACACTGGAAGTCCACACCTGACCAAATACTGGCATGAATGTTTCATACAGTTACCAGAGCTACCAAAAGCATGGCCCATGTCAATTATCCAGCATTAACAATATATATTTTTTAGGTTTCTACCTCAGCTTTCTACTAAGTTTGTAAAACCCACCATTTCCAGAAAAGGGGAAAAATGTAATTGAAGCTCTCTTTGTGTAGTTATAGCATAGTTTGGCATATTGGTAGAGTTGACTCAGCCCTTCATATTTCATATTTAGAAGTGTATGAATGTGTGTGTCTTGTGTTTAGTTATATCTTTAAATATTTAGAAAATACTGTTAAGTTATATACATAGCTACTCCCTGAATCATATAGAAAGTTAAATTAGAAACAATGTTAATATTAGGATAATAATCATGGTGAATTAAAAGAAGAGGACTCAGTGTTAAACTCAAACATCATTTTGAATATGATTAACTAGTAACTAGTAATAGTAAATAACAAAACAGAATACACTTTTAAACCACTTAAATGAGGATATTATATTACCCAACCAGAGATCTAAAGATATTTGAGCATTGAGACTTGGCTACAAAATGTACAATTTGCCTATATCAGAGCAGTTAAATATATGTAGATAAAGGTATATTTAAATCTAAGAAAATGAGGTTGAAACATTGCATATGACTCAGGATTCAGCTGATTCAATCAAAATCTAAAAGAATAGCTTACACTTAATATCAATCAGCAAATATTATCATTAACTCAATATAATTTACTCAATATAATTGCCATAACTTATTCATTATTCTATATGCCACACATGCTTTGTACAGGTTTGAGCTTAATAAATGTTTGCTAAATAGATAAATAAAATCTATAGTAATGGGCAAATTAGAGCTGTATTGTGTGAACTTTAGGTAGCTGCATTTTTAATCCCTATAATCTCATACAATAATTAGGAAATGTTATCATAATGAATTATAATGGCATTTTGTAGATATTTATATTAATATACTTTAATTTATAATACAATACGATAGTTAATATGTTATTTAATAAGGTGGCAATATTTAAGAAATTTGAACGAACAGAGGAAAAATTTGACAAAAGAGTAATTTGTGTAGAAAAATTTCCATATTTTCCTTTTACCTTGCAGCAATGAGGAACTGAATTTTGTAATACACAAACTTTTTTTCTGTTAAATGTATGTATCTAAAATTAGACTCAGTTTTGAATGTTCTTTAAAATTCCTTCTCCTTTCAATATATAACACATGTAAGTACTCTCAGTCAACTAAAGAAATAGTCCATTCATATACAGTATTTAATATGAACAATTAAATTCTTTTCTGTCAGAGGTCAAAAACAAAATTTCCATAGGTCCCCTCTTGAAAATCCCCAAGAGACAGTAGTATATTAATGGCACTGAAAAGTTCTATGGCAAAGACACTTTTTACCTTTGCCTTAACCCAGTGTTTCTAAAATGTATTTTACCACTGGACCACTTTTTTCATTTCTCACAACATCTATTAACATAAGTGTAACAAGCAAGTAAAAGTGTAGAATATGCCTTTAAAAACACTGTCACGAACATTTTGATAGTTTGATGAACGTTGGTGTCCTTCTCTTTCACTCTTCAACAAGTCCTGCTAAGTTTCCCTCTCTGTCTAGAACCCATTCAATGTCCTCTATCTCTTCTGCCACTCTTAAATCCATACCACCATCAGCATTTATGTTAAATGTTACAATAGTATCTTGGCTGCTGTCTTCAATTTTATTCATCAGTTTTTCTCTTTGAAGCCAGAATAGCCTAAATACATGTGAGGGTTGTGTTGGGGGTCTTCAAAGACTTGTTAGGACTTCTGCCATGTTCTTCCTCTCCCTGAGCTCTGGTCACACTCTATGGAGTCCTCAGATCAGCCATGCCTTTTCCCACCATAGGTCTCTCTGTAAGCTGTTTCCATTGCTGAAAATGCTGCCTGCAATTGTTTTCATCTCCCTAATTCTTACCTATCTCTCATACTCATTTTAATGTCACATCATCTGAGAGCCCTCACTAACCTTTATTCTAATTTAGGCTGTTTTGTGCACTATTAGACAATTTCCACGAAAGACAATTATAGTACTCAATAATACAGCACATTAAAACTAAAGTTTTACTGAAGATGGCAAGATGCGAGGACCAGTGAGCTAAGGAAACCATCATCTCCTGATCAGAGTCTTCACTCATGCAAACACATACAAGAAGAGACAGGAAATGGTGGCACTCCAACAACCTTCATGGAACAAAACCAAACCATCACAGAATCCAAGCTGCTGCTTCTAAGTTATGTGGAGAGATATCTTTTAAGATACGTTTTCTTGTTTTGCAATGGATTTTTTTTTCTTATGAATATGCCTTCTGTCCTTGAAATACTTGTTCATTCTTGGCAATGGTTCTGTGACAGCCTAGTACCATGACAGGAGGTAAAAAACTGCAAACTCCTGCCACACTAAATCACAGTTTCCGTAAATCCAGAATCCCTTTTTATTCTTTATAGCACTTCCAGCATTTATTTTTATGTTCAATTGTTAAATGTATATTATCCTCGCTAAGCTGAATCTAATGAGAGCAGAAGTCTCATCTGTTTGACTTAACTCTGTATACCTAATGAGTAGCAGAATGTTTCAATGTTTGTGAACTGAATAAAATCATATAATGCTGAAAAGAAAAAAATACATATATATACACATATATATGTTATATATAAATACACATATATATTTATATATAAATGCATATATATATATATATTTAACACATTTACAACTTTGATTAAAATAACCCATTTGTTTCTTTGAAGAAATGATTAATCCCCATTATGGTCAGAATCACCAACCACAGTGAAGTAACATTGAAACAAAGAGTTTAAATGAACTTAACCATGTTTATGTGAAGCAAACATAAACAGAGAAATTGTATTTCTGCAATTTCTAAAAAAAGTTAGAAAAAACTGCACAAATATATTTCACAAAATTATCTTTACTGTCACATGAAAAATTTATTTTCTGATCATATTATGCCTGAATCACATAATATAGACTCCCCATTATACTTGTTGTAAAAAGAAGAATATATTATTACTGAATGTCTTAGGGGAAGCAAATTTCTTTTTTGAAGCAAGGTTTTGGTTTGACTGGGACACAGGGATCATCAGAGTAGGAATGAAATCATTTGCTTCTCTCATCCGTCTATGTGATTAGAAGATCTGACAATTATCAAGAAAAATTTCCGATGAAAGTAATAGAGTTATCCAATAGTTGAAAGGGTATGTCAGATAATTTCCTGCTAATCACTACAAAGGTTTATTAGATAACATAAGAAAAACTTACTTGGAGCTGTTTGTGGCATATAATGAGTTCTTCATTATTTCTACATCTCAAAGTATACAATATTTACTTTAAGTCGTGAAAATCAGACCTACATATGGAAAAAATATACACTTTAACCTTCTTATATGAATGAGAAATTTTTAACTTGCTGTCCCTGTGAAGGGATGTGTTGGAATCTGAAGGTTATGGGCACCTCTGTCTTTCCTTTCTCTACACAGATGTTACTTTGGGGTTTCCAGCTAATGGTGCTCCTTATAAAGAGTCATTTTCCTCTAAATTCCTTTGTGTCATCAACATAATCATAAAATTCTACATTTATAATTGCACTTTAAAAAGTTAGTTTTAGCCGGGCTCGGTGGCTCAGCCTGTAATCCCGCGCCTTTGGGAGGCTGAGGTGAGTGGATTGCCTGAGCCCGCGGGTTCGAGACCCGCCTGGGCAAGCGAGACCTCATCTCTACAATAAATCAAAAAGTTAGCCGGGTATGGTAGCGCGCGCCTGTAGTTCCAGCTACTTGGAAGGTTGAGGCGGAAGGATCGCCGGAGCCCAGCAGGTCGAGGCTGCGGTGGCCGGGAGCGGCAACTGCACTCCAGTCTGGGTGACAGAGTGAGACTCCAGCTCAAAAAAAAAAAAAAAGTTAGTTTTGCCTGCAGTTGTTTTCTCTCCTTGTTTGGGATATCAAAATTGTATAGTCCTGTAACATTTTTTACTTAACCTACATACAATTTCTCCATTTCATTATACAATACAGTAGATTTTTTTATTATTTTGAGTTTGACTCTCAAATTGTATACAACTTCCAATTTATCAATCTTCCCTCGAGAAACCATCAATATATCCGTTAAAT
>CAUYQG010189549.1:0-11726 GCA_963574415.1 Tarsius wallacei | reverse complement strand
GAGACAGCCCACAGACTGGGAAAAAGTATTTGCCAACTCCAGGTCTGACAAAGGCCTAACTTCAAGAACTCAAATGTGATGAAAAGAAAAAAACAAATAGCTCCATTACAAAGTGGGCAAAAGATATGACTAGACACTTCTGAAAAGAAGACATACGAGCAGCCAGCAGATACATGGAAAAATGTTCAGCTTCACTAGTCATCAAGGAGATGCAAATTAAAACTACACTGAGATACCACCTAACTCCAGTCAGAATGGCCATCATCAATAACTCAAAAAATAACAGATGCTGGAGAGGATTTGGCAGAAAGGGAACTTTCTACACTGTTGGTGGGAGTGTAAACTAGAACAGCCTCTGTGAAAATCAGTGTGGAGATTCCTAAAAGATCTAAAAATAAACCTTTCATAGGACCCCTCAATTCCCCTACTAGGAATATACCTGGAAGAACTCAGGTCACTCTCTAAAAAAGATACCTGCTCACGTATGTTTATTGCAGCATTGTTCACAATAGCAAGAACATGGAACCAACCGTGCTGCCCATCAAAAGAGGACTGGACAAAAAAAAATGTGGTACATATACACGATGGAATACTACACAGCTATAAAGAAGAACAAAACCATGAACTTCGCAGCAACCTAGATGGAATTAGAGTTTGTAATACTGAATGATCTCCACAGAAACAAAGAACTGAGTATGACTTGTTTTCACTCATAAGTGGACCTTGAGCAACTACCATATTACTGTAGGAAAGGCATTGAAAGTAGTGGGAAACTGCAGGGTGAGGGGTGGGGAGTGGGGAGCTGGGATTTACGGTCGTCGATATCTGCCTGGGGAAGGGGGAGCACACCTCATCAATAACAGCACCTACACAATGAACATTTGTATGCATAACCCTGAATTGTACCCCACAATTTTAAAATAAAAATGAAAAGAGAAATAAAAATATGCCCTAATTATAAACACATTTTATACAATGTGCAACACTTACAGAAAAAAAACTCATCCACAAAAACACCTGGTATAAAATAAAATAATTTGTTGCGCAACATTGAGGGACCCATCTCATACAACATGTACCCAGTTGAGACATCTACATGCAACATAAAACAGTTAAATACACGTTTCACACAAGCTGTCCCAAGTTGGGAACACATTTTGTTAAAAGTGCAACAGTGATAGATATACATAAATCCAAATATGCATCCAGTTTAAAATTATCTCAAACAACATAATGCATTGAGGGACATATCTCATACAGAATATAACCATTTGTGAAAACACTCAGACAGCCCTCTCTGATCCCCTTCCACTATGGGAGGTTTTCTGTTTTCTCAATAAATCCTACATTTTCACTATAAAAAGAAAACATACACAACATGTAAAAATATTTAACACAATATGCTCCAAGTTAGAGACATATTTCAAACTCCATGCAACTGTGACAAACATAATTTTTGCAAAAATTCTTCCACCAAGAAATAATCTCAGTTAATGTGCAACAGTGAGAGACACATCTAATACAACATTCATCCACTTGTGAAAGCACCTGCATACAATGTAAGACACTGAAACATATTTCACACAACCAGCACAGGTTAGAGACACATTTTACATAAAATACAACAGTGAGAGAAATAACCCATCTAAAAATTTACCCTGTAAAGTATACTTTCAATCATAGTTCAACAGTAAGGGGAACATCTGATACAGCATGCACCCAGTTCCATAAACTCCTCTTATACAATCTAAAACAATTAAACACACAACATACCTCAAATTAGAGACACATTTCTTACAAAATAAAACACACAGACATAGCTCATGCACTAATACATCCAGTATTAAATAATTTTCTTCAACATACAACAGTGAGGGATGTAAATTCTACACCATGCACCCAGTTTAAAAAATACCCCAATACATTATAAAACAGTTAAGCACACATTTCACAGAATATACCCTAAGCAAGATACATTTCATACAAAGTTCACCAACGAAGGCCATAGCTGAGACAAAGTTGTACCCAGTATGAAATAATCTCTTGGCCAGGCTCGGTGGCTCAGTATGTAATCCCAGTGCTTTGGGAGGCCGAGGTGAGTGGATTGACTGAGCCCGCGAGTTTGAGACCCACCTGGGCAACTTAGTGAGACCTCATCTCTACAATAAAATCAAAAAATTAGCCGGGCATGGTAGCGCGTGCCTGTAGTTCCAGCTACTTGGAAGGCTGAGGTGGAAGGATCACCAGAGCCTAGCAAGTCGACGCTGTGGTGGCTGGGAGTGGCCACTGCACTCCAGTCTGGGTGACAAAGTGAGACTCCAACTCAACAAAGAAAGAAAGAAAGAAAGAAAGAAAGAATCTCACTCAGTGTGTAGGAGTGAGGAACACTTCTCATACAGCATATACCCAGTTGCAAAAACACCTTAATACAATGTAAAGCAGTTAGGCATACATTTCACACAGCATGCCCTGAGTTAAGGACACATTTCATACATTGTGCAATAGAGATAGGCATACCTCCACAATAAATGCACACAGCATAAAATATTATCATTCAGCATGCAGCTCTGAGGGATGCATCTCATAAAATCTGCAGCCTCTTGCAAAAATACCTGCAAACAATAGAGAAGAGTTAAGTACACATTTCACACAGTATGCCCTACATCAGAGACACATTTTATAAAAGTTGCAACACTGCCAGACATAGCTCATTCAAAAATGTACCTAGTATGTAATAAAATCTTTCAACTTGAAACACTGAGGGAAACATGTTATAAAGCATTCACCAAGTTGTGAGAACACCCATATACAACATAACTTTTAAGCACCTTTTCACACAACATGCCCCAAGTTTGAGACACATTTTATACACTATGAAACAGTAGCAGACATCGCTCATCCATACATTTAATCAGTATTAAATAATCTCATTCAACATGCAATGAGGGACACATCCCATACCATGTAGACCTAGATGCAAGAACACCTGCATACAATGTAAATTAGTTAAACTTACATTTTGCACAAGCCCAAAATTAGAGACACATTTTACACAATGTACAACAGTGAAGGACATAGATTATACTAAATGAATCCACAAGATATGATCTCATTCAACATCCAGTTGTGAGGGACACATCCAATACAATATTCACACTTTGAGTTTACATTGTTGTGAGTCCACTCACATACAATATAAAACAAATACACCTTACACACAACTGGCCACAAATTATAAACACATTTTATACAATGTGCAACAGAGACAGAGATAGCTCCTCAAAAAATGCACTCAGGGTAAAATTATCTCATTCCACTTGAAACAGTGAGGGATGCATTTCATAAACCATGCAACCATTTGATAAAACATACACATAATGTGGAAGTCACTAGAGGTTAGTGAAGGCAAGTTTGCAGCATACTTTGAAACTCACCAATGAATGCACTGATTAACACTGGACAAAATGTCCCTATGATAGAAAGAGAAAAACTTCATTTAAGTTTCCAGTTGTGAAAGTGCTTCCCTTTGTGAACCCTATGAAATAACCATATCGCTCTAGCTCCCAGGATATACATTTTAAATAAGGTTCTCTGTTCTCTTCTCATCACTCTTATTTGGAAAATAATCTTCATCACTTTTGCAAAATGTGACCTAGCATCTTTGAAGTTTCACATATTTCAATCCATGAAGCAATGGATTGTGTAAAATTCGATACTATGGCTTGTCTAAATTAATTCCAGAAGGGAAATAATTTAGATGCTTAAGCTGCTTTGAGGGTAAGGAGCATGACTATTAAACTCGTCATGTAGTCTTGAACCTGTATTCTTTCCTTCTGAATTTTTCTTTTTTGACATAGATTCAGCTTCCTGAGGCAATTGGGAAATAGTCTCCATTTAAGCCCAGAAATAGTTCACAGGTTTTTTCCCTTAAGTCTAAAGAAAACTCCAAAGTTACAACATTGTTTTTGTATTTGCTGGACTCCCACCCCACTCTGTTTTCTGAATTGATGGAAATAATAACACCTCATTTCATTGTTTATTGCACAACGGATCTTCCAACATGCATGTTTTTGTTTTCTTCTTATTGTCCCTAGGAACATCTAAGGTATTCTTTCAGTTTTTTTCCAAGGAAATTCTACAATCTACTTTCTTTGTGAAAATGTATTAAGCACCTCCTAATACATAAATAAATACATTTAAAAAGAGTGTAGTGTTAGATTCAGTAGGCTATACTGCAAATAGTTTGAATGAATGAATCCACCCACCATCTGTCGGTTGCAAATAAAGGAAAACTTGGGTAGTCAATTTTATTTTATTGCTTGCTATGCTTTAAAGAAATACTGCTATCTGCTTTGCAAAAGTCTTACTGAGAGTTAAGCTATACTAATTATGGGTAAGCTCCAATGTACACTTTTAGTCAAATTTGCCACTCGCCAATAAATGCACTGATGATGACCAGGCAATGAATCTCTGGAACAGGTAGAGAAAAATGATGTTGTAACTTGCTTGTTGCAGAAAGTGCTTTTTTTGTGATCACAACAATATAGGCATGTAGCAGAAACCATGGTTTCATATGGAAATGTGTTCTTTCCTCTTAACTTCCATAGAAAGAAGTAACTTCTCTTTGTACTTTTACAAAAAACGACCTATGTATCTTGTTTGGGGTTTTACATATTTAAATTTATGGAAAAAGGATGTGTGTAGTCTTAAACACTATGTGCTTGCTGACATTAATTTCAGAAATGAAATAATCTTATGCCTTAAACTACAATTAAAGGGCATGAAACTTTAACTCTTAATGGAGCTTTGAGCCTATCTTCATTCCTTCTGAAATTTCATCTTTTGACCTTAATTCAGTCACCTGAGCAAATAAAAAGCAACCTCCAGTTGAGCACATAAGGAGTGAAATGGTGTTTATATTAAAGGTAATAATAATCTGTATTTCCCAGTGAAGCACACTTCAGAGTTGGTTTTTGCATTTGATGGACTTCCACCATGCCTTGTTTTCTGAACTGAAACAAATTAGCACACTACATTCCATTATTTCTTTTGCCAAGTGTCTTCCAATGTTTACGTAGTGTTTTGTCTTTTGTGACACTGGGAACATTTAAGGTTTTAATTCAGCTTCCTACAAAACTAGTTAGACAGTCTCCTCTATATGTGAAAGTGTTTCACTTGTGTTTAAATAAATAAATAAATAAATAAATGTGTGATGTTGTACTCAGTAGGCTATACTGCAAGATGTTTTGATGGTTGTATTCATCTGCCATCTGTCACTGGCAAAGGGAGGCAATACATGGTTATTTACCTTTATTTTATTTTATTGCTATGCTTAAAGAAATCCTGAAATCAGTTTTTCCAAACTCTTTTTATAGTGAAGTTTCTAAAATAATGTGGATTATGTTAACAGGTTATCATCAACATAGGTTTTTATGTGACTTTGCCACTCTCCAATGAATACATTGATTATGACTGCCAACAAATCTCTGGGAAAGGAGAAGGAAAAGTGTTTTCCAACTTTTTTATTGATGGAAGTCCTTCTCATTGTGAATCAAATGAAATAATCATGACTCCCTAGAACCTAAAATACAAACCCTGTTTCCATGGGTGCTGATATCTCTCCTCATAGCTTTCACAGGAAGAACATCCTTCTCTTTGTAGCTTTACATAAATTAACTTAGAAACTTTGAAGATTTACATATTTCAGTCACTGAAATAATGCATTGTGTAGTCCTAAATACTATGATCTTGCCTAAATTCCTGGAATAAAATAATATAGAGCTTTATGCTGCAGTGAAAGAGCATGAGTGTTTAACTCTTTCTTTAGCAATAAGCATATCTTTATTTATTCTGACTTTTATACCTTTTACATAGATTCAGCCTCTTTAGTTAATGAGGAAACAACCTCCAATTAGACCCAGAATAGATAACATCACAGGGTTTCCCTTAAGTTTAATGTACTCTATTGCCAAGTAAAGCAATTTTATGGCAAGGGTTTTTGACATTATTGGAGTCCACCATGTTTTGTTCCCTGAATTGACACAAATGACCTCATCAGATACCGTTTTACATTATTCCAAGGAACTTACAAAATGCATGCTTGTGTTTTCTCTTTAATACCACTAGGCATATATAAGTATTGCTTTCAGCATCCTTCAAAGATAACTATGTAATCTATACTCTTGTGGAACTGCTTTACTTATTGCTAAATACATAAATAGATAAAATAATAAATCAAAAAATGTGTGGTATTAGATTTACTTGATTATGTCACATTAATATTATTATTATTCACTTGGTAATATCTCATAATTTTTGGAATGGGGAAATTCGTCTGCCACATGTCCATAGCATAAAAGGAAAAAAAAATATTTTTTTGATTTCTATGTTTTAAGGAAATAATAATATATGATATGCCAAACTATTACATAGAGTTCAGCTAAAACAAATAATGTGGAACATTAGAATCAACCTAAGATGAAGGTAATGTTGCCACTCTCCAATGAATGCATTGTTTACCATTTGACAATACATCTCTGAGACAGGAAGAGAAGCAACGTTTTAACTTACATGATGCTAAAAGTGTTTTATTTTGTGAACCCCCTGAAACAATGATAATTCTACAGTCCCTAGCTTACAAACCACGTTACCAAAAGGACTGTGTGTTGTATTAATAGCTACCATAGTGAGAATGATATTGTTTGTTAACTTTTACAAAATTGACCTAATAAGTTTGTTTGGGGTTTCACATATTTCAATTCCTGAAATAATGCAATGATCTCTATAGGTGTGCCTAAATCCAGAAATGAAACAATCTAGAGCCTTAAACTGCAGGTAGAGTAAAAGTCATGAGATTTAACTCTTCCTGGATTGTTGAGCCTCTCTTTATTCCTACTGATTTTTTCACCTTTGACTTAGATTCAGTCTCCTGAGACAATGAGGGAACAGGCTTCCATTAAGTCCAGAAGTAGGTGGCATGCAGGTTTTTCTCCTTAAGTCTAATATTCTCTATTGCCCAGTGAAGCACTTTTCTAGCAGAGGAAGTCCAGTGGAGATTTTAAATTTGTGTTTTCTTTTTACATCACTGGTAATAGCTTACGTTTTTAAAAATATATATTTTTCTATAAAGATGTGGGGTACAATTCAGGGTTTGATATACAAACGTTGATTATGCAGGTACCCTTGTTGATGAAGTGTACCTTTCCCTCCCCTAGCAGTTCCCATCAACTGCCAATCCAACCCCCTCCCCTGAGAGTTTCCACTGCTGCCAAACACTTTTTTTTGAGTTGGATTCTCACTCTGTCACCCAGGCTGGAGGGTAGTGGCATGCTCCCAGCCACAACAGCCTCGACCTGCTGGGCTCCAGCAATCCTTCTGCCTCAGCCATCCAAGTAGCTGGAACTACAGGAGTGCACGACTACGCATGGCTAATTTTGTATTTATTTATTGTAGAGATGAGGTCTCGCCAAGTGGCCCAGGCACGTCTCAAATCTGCAGCCTCAGGCAATCCACTCACCTCAGCCTCCCAAAGCGTGGGATTACAGGCTGAGCCACCGAGCCCGGCTATACTTTCTTATAATATTATAATTGTTCAAGATCTGCTTATGAATGAGAACATATGGTACTCTGTTTTTTGTTTTTTGTGATAGAGAACAGTGGATTTTCGACTCTAAATTCATACAAGTTGCTTCAAATTACATGTTTGTCCTTCTTTATGGTTGGGTAATATTCCATTTTGCATGTGTACCACTTTTAAAAAATCCAGTCCAGCTGGGCCTGGTGACTCTGCCTGTAATCCTGCACCTTGGGAGGCTGAGGTGAGTGGATTGACAGAGCCCGAGGATTCGAGACCCTCCTGGACCACCTGGTGAGACCTGATCTCTACAATAAATCAAAAATTAGCTGGGCATGGTAGCACGCACCTGTAATTGCAGCTACTTGGAAGGCTGAGACAGAAGGATCGCCGGAACCCAGTACTTCGAGGCTGCGGTGGCAAGGACTGACTTCTGCACTCCAGTCTGGGCGACAGAGTGAGACTCCAACTTAAAAAAAAAAATCCAGTCCAGTTTTAATGGGAATAATGACTGGTTTCAGGTTTTTTTTATTGTGAATGTAGCTGCATCAAACATACATGTGCAGGTATGTTTTTTATAGAATGATTTGAGTTCCTCCAGGTATATTCGCAATAGGGGAACTGCAGGGTCATATAGAAGGTCAACTTCTAGATTGGTCAGAAATCGCCAACTGTCTTCAAAAGAGGTTGCACTAGTTTTCATTCCTATCAGCAATGTAGAAGCATTCCTTTTTCTTCACATCCTCACCAGCACGTTATTGTTTGTTTTATTAATGATGGCCATTCTTACTGGTGTTAGGTGGTATCTCAATGTGGTTTTGATTTGTCTTTATCTGATGATGAGTGAGGCTGAGCACTTTTTTCTTGTGTCTGTTGGCAGCCAGTGTATCTTCTTTTGAGAAATGTCTATTCATGTCTTTCGCCCACTTTTTTTTTTTTTTTGAGTTGGAGTCTCACTCTGTCACCCGGACTGGAGTGCAGTGGCCGCTCCCGGCCACCGCAGCCTCAACCTGCTGGGCTCCGCGATCCTTCCACCTCAGCCTTCCAAGTAGCTGGAACTACAGGCGTGCACTACCACACCCGGCTAATTTTTTTATTTATTTATTGTAGAGATGAGGTCTCACTTACCCAGGCTGGTCTCGAACCCACCGGCTCAGGCAATCCACTCACCTCAGCCTCCCAAGCGGGATTACAGACTGAGCCACCGAGCTCGGCTCTTCGCCCACTATTTAATGGGCTGTTTTTTCCCCTTTTGGCACGTTTGAGTTTCTTGTAGATCCTAGATGTTAGACCTTTGTATAATAAACAGTTGGAAAATGTTTTTTGTCATTTAGGGGCTGTTTCCCTGTTCTCTTCATGCATTTTTTTGCTTTGCAGGGGACTATCAGTTTAATGAGTTCCAACTTGTTGATCATTTTTATTAAGTTAGGGGCATTTAGGGTTCTGAATAGCAACTGGTTGCCAGTTCCAATTTCCATAATTGTGTCTCCTGCATTTTAAAAGATTCTCATAGTTTGAGGTTTCACGCTTAGGTCTTTGATCCATTCAAAGTAAATTTTTGTGTATGGTGATAAGTAGGGGCCTTGTTTCAATCTTCAACTTGTGGTCAGTCAGTTTTCTCAACATCATGTATTGAATAGACTCTCTTTTCCCCAGTGGTTTTTGTTGGAGGCTTTGTCAAAAAAAAGTTGGTTGAGAAATTGAGGCTTTGTTTCTGAAATTTCTATTCTGTTCCATTGGGATATATGCCTGTTCTTGTACAAGTAACAAACTCTTTTGATTACTATATATTTCTAGTAAAGTTTGAAGTCTGGAAGTGGCAAATCTCCTGCTTTGTTTCATTTGTTAAGGATTGTTTTGGCTATTAATGGTCATTTATGCTTCCATATGAATGTCTGCATTGTCATTTCCAGGTCTGAGAAGAATGATATTTCGTAGCTTAATGGGTATTGCATTCAATCTGTAGATTGACTTTGGTAGTGTGGACATATTAGCAATATTGATTCTTCCTAGTCCATGGGAATGGAATATTTTTCCATTTGTTTGAGCAGTTTTGTATTTCTCATTGTAAAGGTCTTTCACATCTCTGGCTAGAAACATGCAGAGGTGTTTCATTTTTTGTGTGGCTAATGTGAATGGGATTGTGCTTTTAATGTGGGTCTCTGCCTGCTTGTTGCTTTTGTATAGGAATGCAACTGTCTTTTGCACAATTTTTTCCCTGAGACTTTGCAAAGGTCCTGTATCAGTGCAAGCAGGTTTTTGACAGGTTCTCTTGAATTTTCAAGTTATAGGGTCATATCATCAGCCTAGAGGGATTACTTGACTTCCCCTTTTCCTATTGAGACACACCTCATTTCCTTCTCTTGTCTAATTGTTCTAGCTAGGACCTCCAACACAATGTTGAACAAGAGGCATGAATGGGCAAAATTGTCTTGTTCCAGTTTTCAGAGAAAATGTTTCCGGTTTCTGTCCCTTTAGCAACATGTTAGTTATGAGTTCATTGTAGATGGCACTTACTATTTTGAGGTATATTGCTTCTGTACCTGGTGTCTGATGATTTTTATCAAGAAAACATGCTGGATTTTATAAAAACATTTTTCTGCATCTAATGACATAGTCATGTGTTTCTTGTTTTTAAATCTGTTGATGTATTTAATACATTATGGTCTTGCGAATACTAAACCAGCCTTGCATCCTGGGGATGAAGCCTATTTCTTCATGATGGATAATTTTTGAGATGTGTTTTTGAATCCAATTTGCTAGAATCTTATTGAAGATTTTGCATCTATGTTCATGAGGTATATTGGCCTGTAGTTTTTCTTGAAAAAAAAATCTTTTCCTGGCTTGGGAATCAGTATGATGTTAGCATTGCAAAATGATTTGGGGAGAATTCCATCTTTCTCAACTGCCTGGAATATTTTCAGTAGGATTGGATTCAGCTCCTCATTGTATGTTTTGTAGAATTTTGCTGTAAAGCCATCCATTCCAGGGTTTTTATTTTAGTAGGTAGTTTTTGTATGACAGAGTCAATTATCTGGGTTGTTAATTGGTCTATTTAGTGTCTCAGTGTCTTCTTGTTTCAACCTGGGAAAGTTGTGTGATGTCAGAAAATACTCCACTACATTTAGGTTATCTAATTTGTTTCCATATAGATGGACATAGTAAGCTCTAATAATCTTTTGTATTTCTTCAAGTTCAGTGGTGATTTGATCTTTTGTATTTCTGATTGTGTTTATTTGTGTTTTATCTGTTTTTCTTAATTATTCTGGCTAGGGGTTCATAAATCTTGATTCTTCCAAAGAATCAGCTTTTTATTTTGTTGATTTTTCTGTGATATTTTGTCTTCTATGTCCCATATTTGGGTGCTTATTTTGGTGATTTGGATTCTTCTGTTAAAGTTGGGATTTTGGTGGTCTTCTCTTTTCAGCTCCCTCAGATGATTTGTTAGAATTTCTACATGGGATCTGTCCATTTTCTTGATGTGTGTTCATAGAAATATAAATTGTAATGTATAATCTTAAATTCTATCTGCATACCTAACTTAACTCATGAAGTAAACTCATCTAGAACCCTAAGTTGTCGTTACAAGCCATGATTTTTTAACTCTTCATGCAGACGTTGTCAATCTTTGTGCTTTATAACTTGTTTAATTTTATCTTTAGTCTTCTGTGGTAGTTAGGAAAGAGTCTCAAATTAAGGTCAGAAGTAGGTAGAACACAGATGTTTCTCATTAAACCTAATGTTTTTATTTTTTATTGTTTTTATGATGTTATTGTGGGGTACAGTTAGGGGTTATGAGTTTATTTTTTATACTAAGCCTTCTTAAATCCTTTCTGGGAGTAGATTCGGAGCGAAAGAAAGGAGCTCAGTGATTTCTTAACAGGTCATAAGGACCTCCTAGAAGACCTTTTACAGGCACTAAATTAGAAATCTCTGGGACTGGGAATCTCTAGTTTAAAAAAAGCCAACTCCCAGGCAATTCTGAAGTAGTCTGTGTTGGATTCATCCAGGTTAGGCATTTGAGACCACTGCTGTTTTAATTCCTGTACTGTTTGCAGCTGGGAGGGTGGAACACAAATGATAAATGAAGTATGTGCTTGTGGGGTAAGTGCACTAGAATTTTGTAAGGGAGGATTATAGTTTCTTGCTTTTT
>CAUYQG010189540.1:0-16684 GCA_963574415.1 Tarsius wallacei | reverse complement strand
GCTGGAATTACAGGCGCACGTTACCATGCCCGGCTAGTTTTTGATTTATTGTAGAGATGAGGTCTCCCCAAGTTGCCCAGGCAGGTCTTGAACCCGTGGGCTCAGGCAATCCACTCACCTCAGCCTCCCAAAGCGCGGGATTACAAGCTGAGCCACCGAGCCCGGCTAAAATTACATATATTTCTATTAGGTAGCACATCTTAACCATGCCATACCATATTTAAGAACAGCAGTGGCCGGGCACGGTTACTCAAGCCTGTAATTCCAGCACTTTGGGAGGCCAAAGGGAGGGGATTGCCTGAGCCCACGGGTTCGAGAACAGCCTGGGCAACTTGGGGAGACCTCATCTCTACAATAAATCAAAAACTAGCCGGGCATGGTAACGTGCGCCTGTAATTCCAGCTACTTGGAAGGCTGAGGCGGAAGGATCGCCAGAGCCCAGCAGGTCGCCGCTGCGGTGGCCGGGAGCGGCCACTGCACTCCAGTCTGGGCGACAGAGTGAGACTCCAACTCAAAAAAAAAAAAGAAGAAATATAAGTAATTGTAAATTTTCTAGTAACCACATTTTTAAAAAGCTTTAAGTAAATTCAATATTGATATATTTTATTTAACCAAATATATCCAAAGCATTATCATTTCAACATGCAATCAATATAAAAGACTTAAAACATTTTATTTTTTTTTTCATACTAAGTCATCCAAATTGATATTCATGTTTGAAGCACACTTCAATTCAAATGCTAAATTCTGATTAGAAATAATTCATCTGTAATTAGATTTCATAAAATTTACAGTTGGAAAAGTAGTTATGGCTCAGGCACAGTGTCTCATGCCTGTAATCCCAGAACTTTGGGAAGATGAGGCAGGAGCATCACTTGAGCCCAGTAGCTCTAGATCAGGCTGGGCAATATAGCAAGACCTCGTCTTAACAAAAAATCAAAAACTTAGCCGGGCGTGGTGGTGTGTGCCTGTCGTCCCAGTTACTTGGAAGACTAAGGCAGAAGGATTGCCTGAGCCCAGGAGGTCAAGGCTGCAATGAGCCAGGGTCATGCCACTGCACTCCAATTTGGGTGACACAATGAGATCCCAACCCCCTCCCAGAAAAAAAGAAGAAAGAAAGAAAGAGGCCGGGAACAGTGGCTCATGTCTATAATCCCAACACTTTGGGAGGTGGAGGAGAGGATTGTCTGAGCCCAGGGGTTTGAGACCAGCCTGGGCAACTCGGCGAGAACTTGTCTCTACAATTAAAAAAAAAATTAGCCTGTTATGGTGGCGCACACCTGTGGTTCCAGCTACTTGAAAGGCTGAGGTGGAAGGATCACTTGAGCCCAGCAGGTCGAGTGCATACCACTGCACTCCAGCCTGGACAACAGTAAGACTCTGACTCAAGAAAAAAAACAACGAAAAAGTTATGTATAACCCAGGCTGTTCTAAAGACAAACACACTTAAGTCTTCCAAAACTAATTTGTGTCTGTTTTAAAATTTAAGTTAATTAAAAACACGTGTTAACGTTGAGTTCCCCAGCTGCTCTCCAGCCATACCTAGGGCGCAGCATCCGCCTGTGACAGAGGCTGCCATCTGGGCAGCACAGGTCTAATGGCCCTGTCTAGGAATTAACTTGCCCCTCCATGGTGAGCAAAGAGAATCCCAAAGTGCTGGGATTGTAGGTGTGAGCCACTGCTCGTGGCCCAAAATCAGGATCATTTCTTTACACCAACAATGTTCAGGTTGAGAACCAAATCAAGAATGCAATCTCACTTACAACAGTCAACACAAAAAATTACATTTAGCCAAGGAAGTGAAAGATCTCTACAAGAAGAACTACAAGACATTGATGAAAGAAATCACAGATGATGCAAACCAATGGAAAAACATCCCATGCTCATGGACTGGAAGAGTACCGTAAAATGACCATAACACTTCCCAAAGCAATCTACAGATGCAATGCAATTCCTATCAAATTACCAATGTCATTTTTCACAAAATTGGAAAAAAATAATCCTAATGTTCATATGGAACATAATGTTCACATAGCTAAGCTATATATTATGGTTTAAACATAAAGAAATCAAGGGTGGAACATAAAACTCCATGTTCAGAGTACAGTAAGACTTAAAGTAGTACCTCATGGACTGTCTCAGTTACACAAAGCTTTCTAGGGACCATAAGAGTGAAACTTATAGACCAGCTCTCTTAATTAATAAACCTTCTAAGAATCTTATAGGTATGTCACTATAGATTTCAGGAGTCCCAAGGTACAGAAGAGCTTGTTCGAATTGCTTGATTTTGTCTAGGGCATTGCATTATAACTTGATATTCAAGAAGTTGCCAATATTTTTTTAAAAAATCATACCAAACTGAACTGAAAAAAGACAAAATTTGCTCAAAAACAAAAGATCGCCTGGGCACGGTAACTCACACCTGTAATCCCAGCACTTTGGGAGGTTGACGCCAGAGGACTGCCCAAACCCAGGGGCAACATGGCGAGACCTTATCTCCACAATAAATCAAAAAATTAGCTGCGCGCATGCCTGGAGTCCCAGCTACTTGGGAGGCTAAAGCAGAAAGATCACCGGAACCTGGCAGGTTGAAGCTGCGGTGGCTGAGATCATGCCACTGCACTCCAACCTGGGCAGCAGAGTGAGACTACACCTCAGGAAAAAAGAAAGACTTATTAATAAAAGAAGGATGGAAGAAAAAGAGTACAAATGACAGAACCAAAAAATGATGGTAAATCATTTCTAGGCAGTATAACTGGGGCCTAATTAAGGAACTAGCCATATGTGCTGGGCAGGAAGTCAGGGCTGCTATGAATCAGTGGCTGCTGCAGGCCTCCTCGCTCCCTTCTCTTTGAGTGGGATTGTCATTACTCTCCATTTCAAGTAGATGGTTCCATTTCAAAGTGAACATAAGGCTTTTACTTAGCTTCTTTTGTGTTTGCAGTTTCTGTCATTAAAAAATATCCTGGTTTCAAAAAAGGCTTAACTCTTTAAAACTTTAATTCGTTTATTTTATCATAAAAGCGTAACTATTTTCAAACTTACAATGCTATGATTGCTTCTAGAAAGAAAGTTCCTGGTGAAAATAAAAAACAAAACTCCTGTACCACTTCCAGATCCAATTTTAAATCCCTTCAAACTTTGTGAGAAAAAATAGCATTACTTTTACCTTCTGTGCAGGAACACGACATTCAGACTGTAACGCCATTGTGCCGTTATCACCAGGTGGATGCGTCACAGACAGGCCACTTGGGAGCTGTTCAGAATCACCTGCATGAACACGTTTGGAATAGAGTGACTAAGATATGTCATCTTACCCAGAATTTGATTTTTTTTCCTTCCAGTTCAGACACTACGAAAACTAAGTGACTAATTTTTGAGGTGTCTTAACTCTGGGGTACTCTTGGCTGGGGACTTGTTATACCCTTGCAATTGTCCAGTTTTTCCCACTTCCTTCTTTCCAGTCCATCACTTCATCTTCTCCACTGTTGCCGCAGCCCAGCTGGTTTCCTCCCTCTCTGGTCTCTGTGCCCCTTTTCCTTAGCTCATCCTCTTAATATTGGCCGACTGATGGTCTTGAAGCACACCCTTAGCACGAAAAGACCTCCTTGGCTTCCCACTAACTATACCATTAAGTCCAAGGAATCTAGATTTTTGAGGTTTAAGTGACCTGAGCCTCGTCCACATTTCCAAATTATTTCTCCACACTCTTGTTTATCCGACCAAATCTGTAATCATGCTGAATTATTAGCTCTAAATGCCTTTATATTCATGTTATTCCCTCCATTCAAAAGCCCTTTCATCCTAGGCAGGTATAGAAGTCTTAATTTTTTCTCCAATATCTAGCTCAACTGATACTTATTCTGTAAAATAAAATAATGTATTTGCCAAAGATAAGTCTGCTTTTCTCATCTCCTTAAATTTTATTTTTGCTTCCTTTAGGGCTTATTATTATTTTATATACCAGCTATTTATTTCTCCTATGAGATGGAAAATTTATTGATTTGCCTTTTTTATTTGCCATTGTGAATTCATATTGGTATAACGGCATAATTTTTTTTTGAGAATTCAACAGAGGTCCAGCGCAGTGACTCACGCCTATACTCCTAGAACTTTGGGAGGCCGAGGTGAGAGGATTGCCTGAGCCCACGGGTTCGAGATCAGCCTGGGCAACTTGGCAAGACCTCACCTCTACAATTAAAAAAAAAAAATTAGCAGGGCATGGTGGTATGTGCCTGTAGTTCCAGCTACTTGGAAGGGTGAGGCAGAAGGATCACCTGAACCCAGCAGGTCAGGGATGCAGTGGCCGTGAGCATGCCACTGCACTCCAGCCTGGTCAACAGTGAGATTCCAACTCAAAAAGATAAAAAGAAAAAAAGAAAAAGAAAATTCAGTACAATTCAGTGAAGATTTTAATAAGACAGGGAAAAGGTACATTATAGGGTTAGCAATCTTTTGTGGCTAAAAACTTCAATTTATAAGGAAAAAAATTAAACACCTTCCATTTATTGTGAAGATGACTGGGGAGACGTTGATGTAAACCTGTAACACTTAAAAATTCAATTTCTCAAATCTTTTATGTACTCTAATAGTTTGTCAAACTATTTTTCAAAAGAGAAGAAGAAAAGTGCAACATAAAGACTTACTACTTTAAGCTGGGTGCAGTAGCTCACGTCTGTAATCCCAGCACTTTAGGAGACTGAAGCGAGAGGTTTGCTTGAGCCTAGGAGTTCAAGACCGGCCTGGGAAACATAGTGAGACCTTGTCTCTACAAAAACCAAAAAATCTGCCAGTCATGGTGGCATGAACCTGTAGTCCCAGCAACTCGGGAGTCTGAGACAGAAGGATCACTTAAGCCCAGAAGGTGGAGCTCTGAGCATGCCACTGCACTCCAGCCTGGGCGACAGTGAGATCCTGACTCAAAAAAAAAAAAAAAAAAAAAAAAATTTACTACTTTAATCATTTAAATTTAAGGTAAGATTTAGCAAAACATTTATTTCCACTGAGATTTAACTCCAGAAAAGAAAATGTCTACATACATTTTCTAGCTTACGTGCATCTGCAATTTCCCTTGGGCATATCGCCACCTATAGTTGGCAAATGTAAACCACTTTGGTTCTGAAAAACTTGCTAAATGCAGCAGAACAGCCTCTCCAGCATCATCCAAGTGTTCCCTTTACACATTACATTCCTCATGGGCATCACATAAGCGCAATCAGAATAAACTGATACAATAAACTGATCCTTACAGAAGATGTGAGTACTACAAGCCTGACTTTTCATAGATGGGGTGTCTTTCTATACGGAAACAAGAGACATCTCGACTGCATTCTTACCATTGCTTTCCACTGAATTTTGTGAAATTCAATTTTCAAGGGCAAGGTTATCCCTACCATCCTTCTACAAGCATATCCTACTGGAAACAGAAGCTTTTTCCTACTCTGCTTCAAACTGCTCTGACTCAAAAATTCAAAAAACAAAACAGCCTCTCGCACTCCAAAAAATCTATCTTCCTGTTAAAGCCAAAACTATCTTCCCATCCTCCTTACCAACAAACTTGTTGAAAGAATAATTTATATTAACTACATTCAGATCCCATTACTTCTCAGCTTACAAAATTCTGGCTTCTGCCCCAATCACAATAACTACAAAAAAAATCTGCAAAAGTTAAAATTCTCACATTGCCAAGGTAATCTCCTCTCTTTATTCCTCATCCTAATTAGATGCTGTGCAGTATGTGATCCTCTTGATTTCCTTGTAAAAATCTATCTTCCTGGGCTCTGTTTCACCATTTTTCCTTCCTTTCCTATCTCTGATTACCTCTTCTTTTAACTTATTTTTTTCCACTTTTCCCGATGAGATTTTGTTTCTTAGACTTTTGCCCCTACACTTTTCTCTTCCTGCTCTGCACATATTCCTGGGTGTTTTCATGCATTTGCATGGTATCAAATAGCTTCTACATACTGATGATTTCTCAGTTATAATTCCTGTGTACCCTGTTAGCTCTAGAAAACTATTTCTAATTTTATGCTTCCAATGTGATATTCTGTAGCATCTCAAACATTTCCAAAATCAACTGTCTATATTTTTTTCTTTTGTTGTTGTTTTCATGTCAGGATCTCACTCTGTCACCCAGGCTGGAGTGCAGTGACAAACTCACGGCTCACTCCAGCCACAATCTCCTGGACTCAGGTGATCCTCCTGCCTCAGCCTCCGGTGTAGCTGGAACTATAGGTGCACGCCGCTGCGCCTGGCTAAAGTTTAATTTTTTTTGTGGATAAGAGGTCTCAAAATGTTGCCCAAGCTGGTCAAGAACTCCTAGTCTCAAGCAATCCTCTGCCTTCAGCCTCCAAAGTGCTGGGATTACAGGTGTGAGCCAACACATCCAGCCTGCCTCCTACCCTATTTTCAATCCAACTATTTGCTAATCTCCTGGTAAGTCATTCATTCTAACAAAATCTATCATCTGCCATAAAACATCTAATATATTCACATCCTTTCTATATTCACTGCATTAATTTTAGTCATAATAACTTATTTCCTCGACTACAGCACTCAGCTTCCTTACTTGGTCCTAATGACATCAGATTATCCTCATCTTAATCCATCCTCCACACAGTAAGAGACAATTACTTCCTAACAAAATCTACGCTTCCTGTATGAAGCTCTTTGTTGTTGTACACAAAATGCCCAAATATAGCAGTGGTATTTGAGGTAATTAATTCATAATCTATAGCTTCTGTATCTTCAGTTACTCTCCAAGTATCTTGAAAATATACCTCCAGAGAAGAATGGATATAAATATTTCGCACTTTGAATGTTTATTCTTCTTCCTGGAATGCCCTCCAGTGTAGCCTTAGGTTTTTTTCTCTTGTTCTCCATTCCCTTCCCCACAATGAAGAGCTAAAACTTTGGTTAATGACAAAATGTAATATTTAAACACACAGAATAGTAGGGAGCTACTGGCAACAACAGAGGATCAAAACTTCTCTCTGGGCCAGGTGGGGTGGCTCACGCCTGTAATCTCGGCACTTTGGGAGGCAGAGACGACAGGATTGCCTGAGCCCAGGAGTTTGTGACCAGCCTGGGCAACTTGGTAAGACCTCCTTTCTACAATAAATTTAAAAAATTAGCCGGGTATGGTGGCATGTGCCTGTAGTTACAGCTACTTGGAAAGCTGAAGTGGAAGGATCACCTGAGCCCAGCAGGCCGAGGCTGCGATAGCCATGAGTATGCCACTACACTCCAGCCTAGACGACACAGTGAGACTAACTCAACAACAACAGCAACAAAATATATATGTGTATATGTGTGTGTGTGTGTGTGTGTGTGTGTGTGTGTGTGTGTGTATAACAATTTTTTAAACTAGGAAAAAAGAAAGACATTTCCTCTGCTTGGGAGATATCTGCCCTTGGGAGGCCAAGGAATCAGCCTAGAGAGAAGACAATAGGGACAAGACATATTCACACCTGCCTCTGATCTAGACCTAAATACGCCAGTGTCTCAAGGTCAAGGCACTCTCTAGGCTGAGCTCCTTAATACCATAGAAGTGTCCTTTGTGCCACACATGTCCTTCCAGGCCCAGGAGGACCAAGTTGATACAGGCAATCCCTTCACTTCTGACAAGAACAGACAGATCTAAAAATAAAAAATTTAGCCAGTTTTAGGAGATGTTTTTGGTAAATAGGAACCACCACTAGGCAGGTATTCCCAGCCCAAATTTCCTTACCTGTCAACTTTTATACAGATAAACTTCATTCCTTTACCTATAGAATTTCTGAATCTCTTCCTTATTCCATCCTACCTTTCTAACCCCACATAGCTGTCATGGAAGTGAGAGCAGCATTTCCTGATGTTTGTAATTTATATGAAAGTAAGCCGGGTATGGTGGCTCACATCTGTAATCCTAGCAGTTTGGGAGGCCAAGCTGGGAAAATTGCTTGAGCCCAGGAGTTCAAGATGAGCCTAGACCTTATCTCTATTTAAAAAAAACCCAAAAACATAAAATAAAGAAAGTGAATTGGATGTGAACTGTAGAGTATAATTTTCTATCTTTCAAATGTAATTTGAGTGCCTAGGCTTATAAAGCAAATAATTTCTAACACTGTGATGTGCATCATTAATTATTTCTAATCTGGAATTTACAAGTTATGATTTTCAGTATTTCCCAGATACTTAAGATGACTGTATGCATTTTCATATAGTATAGGTTTAGAAGTCAAAACAGTATCTCAATCACAGTTGTTTATTTGTTCATTTCTTACCCGAGGGAGGCAGAATTTGTAAAGGTGAAGTGTTTTTCACAGTCTGTAAATGTTGTATTTCTTGGGAACTGAATGCTAGCTGGTGGTTATTAGGTGGTATTACACATGAATGTGTGGTCTGATGAACAAGGGGAGTCTTTGCAGAGGTTGTATCTTGCACGGAATGTTGTATCTGCTAAGACAAAGTCAAATAAAGTGATTCAGAGTTTTAACCACACAAGAACACAAGAGGCAAGAATGTAATTTACTATTACCTTTTGAATACCATATTTATTCAAGCCTCTAAGGTATAATTATCTCTCTATCTTATAGATGTGAAAACAGATTTTAAAAGAGTAAATAGTTTGGACATCAAATGGCTTATAAGAGGTTGAATTAGTCAAAGCCAGTGATTTTAGTTACAATTACACATAGATTTACATGTATGTTATTAAACAGTACTATTAATTTTTAAAAGTTTTCCTGTGATCACTAAAAATAAAAACTGAACTTTTAGGGGAGATGGAGACAAGAGGATTTACCTGAGCCTAGAGGTTTGAGACCAGCCTGGACAACTTGGCAAGACCTCATCTCTACAATGAATCAAGAAAAATAAGCCGGGCATGGTAGCATGTGCCTGTAGTTCCAACTTCTTGGAAGGCTGAGGCAGAAGGATCACCTGAGTCCAGCAGCTGGAGGCAGCGGTGGCCGTGAGCATGCCACTGCACTTCAGCCTGGGTGACAGAGTGAGACTCCAACTCAGGAAAAAAAAAACAACAGAAAAACCCAGATTTCTATATCAAATCTAGAGACAGCCACCACAGCCTCCATCTGCTGGGCTCAGGTGATCCTTCCACCTCAGCCTTCCAAGTAGCTGGACCCACAGATACATGCCACCATGCCAGGCTAATTTTTTGATTTATCATAGAGATCAGGTCTTGCCAAGTTGCCCAGGCTGGTCTCAAACCCCCGGGCTCAGGCAATCCTCTCACCTCTGCCCCCCAAAGTGCTGGGATTACATCGCCGTGCCCGGTGAGATTTAGCCTTTTAAAGGATCACTCATGGCTGGGCACAGTGGCTCACAACTATAATCCCAGCACTTTGGGAGGCCAAGGCAGGAGGACTGGTTGAGCCCAAGAGTTTGAAACCAGTCTGGGCAACATAGCAAGACCTCATCTTTACAAAAAAATCAAATGATTTGCCAGGCATGGAGGTGCACACCTGTAGTCCCAACTACTTGGGAGGCTAAGGCAGAAGGATTGTCTGAGCTCAGGTGGTTAAGGCTGTGGTGAACCATGATCATTCCATTGTTTTCCAGTCTGGGTAACAGAGTGAGACTCCTACTAAAAAAAAAAAAAAAACAGCCTTTCTTCTCCATCTAACAAGGGGTCTGGGGGGTGAGTGAGTAGATAGGCAAGCATATAAATAACACCTATGCAAGCCTGAATAAAACAAATGTGATGGGAATGTCTACCTCAACAGTAATGTAGATCCAATCCCAAAGCTTAAAGTCAAATGCTCAGGTTATAGCAGGAAGAAAAAAAAAAAAAAAAAACTACAGAAATATATGCATTCATTCAGGAACTTGTTGATTAATATAGACCTTCTTTGATCACAAATGGGCATTCTGTTCCTCAGTGAGTAAAACTGAAAAAATTTTGGTTATAAATAGACCATGAAGGTGGCATTCTGCATCCTGTGTACTGAGAATGCTTCCATAATTTGAGATAATTTTTTTATTCCGCTAATACCTTTAGCAAGACAGAGCATCGGTATGTTCTTCCTGTTCAAAAGGAACAGGGAGAAGAGCCCTTTGAGAGCTCACTCCTGCCTACCAAATTAATATTAACCCCTTGCTTCGGGTTCAAAGCCCTCTCTATTGTGTATCCCAAGCCATCTAATCCCTTACAATTACCTTCTGCTTCCACAGTTCTCTGAATACACTTGCTGTGCTTTTTATTTCCCTCTCTTCATTCTATTACTTGTTTTATTTTTTCTTTTCTTTTTTTTATTTTTTTGAGTTGGAGTCTCACTCTGTCGACCAGGCTGGAGGATAGTGGCACACGCACGGCCACTGCAGCCTCAACCTGCTGGGTTCAGGCGGTCCTTTCACCTCAGCCTTCCAGATAGCTAGAACTACAGGTGCACGCCACCACGCCTGCCTAATTTTTTGATTTATTGTAGAGATGAGGTCTCACCAAGTTGCCCAGGCTGGTCTGAACCCTTGGGCTCAAGCAATCCTTTCACCTCGGTTTCCCAAAGTACTGGGATTATAGGCGTGAGTCACTGCGCCTGGCCCTATCACTTGTTTTAAAAATAAGTCCCTAATCTGTATGTCAATGGTAATGATTTCTTCCCATCTTTTAAAACCCATTTTAAGCATTATCTCCTGTATGACCTGTCCCTCCCTTGGGTAATATATATCCTCACTTCATTTTGTAAACAAGTTATAAATACTAGCCAGGCACAGTAGCTCATGAGTATAATCCCAGTATTTGGGGAGGCAAAGACAAGAGGATTGCCTGAGTCTAGGATTTCAAGACCAGCCTTGGCAACATGTCGAAACCTTGTCTCTGCAATAAATAAAAAAATTAGCCAGGTGTGGTGGCGCATGCCTGAAGTCCCAGCTACTTGGGAGGCAGAGGTGAGAAGATTGCCTGAGCCCAAGAGATCCAGGCTGCGGTAAGCTATGATTATGCCACTGCACTCCAGCCTGGGCAACAGAGTGAAACCTTGGGAGAAAAATAAAAAAAGAGAGTTAATAGCTGGCAACTGTAAGCTTTATCTGTAGAATCCTTAAATGCCATGCTCCTACGACGTTTTTTGAGAAATTTTGCCTTACTATATACACGGTTACTATGGACACAGTAGGGTAACAAGGTCATTCCTCTGTATTCAGATTCTTAAGAATAAACTGAAGCTTCTAGAATTTGTATTTGACTTAAGTAACAGTTGTATTTTGATAGAGAATGAAGCCAACTAGTTTCTCTATTAAATCTTCTTTAGGAAGAAATCTCTGAACATTTAGTTGATAAGCTAAAAATAGTGACAATTTTTTCATATAAATAAAATAAAAACACTATTATAAACCAGTGAATTATAATATATATTCATCTAAAATCTGAGGTATACATAAAGAGTTAATTTACCTTTACATTCTCTTTAGAAGGAGAATCACTCTGCTTTACTCCAGTAAATTTAGGAAACATTTCTGCAAATGTATGTAAATAAACATTTCAATATTTATTAGCTTAAAAAAATTACCAAGTTACAATTCTCCATATTGGAAAAAAAGTGGTGATTTCAAGAGAATGCCTTTAATACCAACCCCTCATCTCAAGAAATCCTTATAGCTACTGATTTTGCCCTCTTTGAATTAGCCAAAATTCCACAGGAATACCTGGCTTTCAAGATATCTTATTTTCCCATAATGGAATAAATATCCATTCACAGATTTCAACTTAGATTATGTTCAGGCAAAAAAGAACAGTGTTAATTCAAAGTAAAAAAAAAAAGGTGACAGTTTAAAAAGGAACAAGTTACAACAAGGTTTCAAACAAGCAGCACCAATTACACTACTTCTTCATCAAGAAGCCATAAATATAGCCATAAGAGGCTTAACTAAAATAATTAAAAATTTATTAGAAAGAGAAGGGGATGTCATTTATCTGCGGGAATACAGTCTTTTATGAAACGTGAAGCTATTTGATTTCTGTGGTAAGGTCTGCTCTGCTTGCTAAGTACTATCATAAAGATCTGTCTAATTACTTCTAAACTATGTGGCAGCCTCACATATAAATAACAAATGGTATCTAGCAACAAATACTGTACCTCCTTTACCATTAGAAACACTGTGCATCATGCGTAAGCAGTCCCTGACCAGTTATCATAATACTATAAGAAAGGGATTGGCAGTAGCGGGATACTGCTGGGGTGGGTATGGGGGAACACATCAATAAGGGTACCTGATCTCAAACCAGGCAAAGTGGGGACCAAAGGGAGGCCAAACATTACTTGTACAACGTCCACATGTATACCCAATTCTAAATCGTACCCCACATCTTTAAAGCAAAACACAAAATAATTTTAAAAAATAAAAAGCAAAGATTAATAACAACAAAAAAGACATACACTGCAGCTAAAACTGGCAGTAGTAGATATAAAAAGAGATGCCTCTGTCAGGGTGCTAATAGTTCCTCTTTCTGTATCCTACAATCAATTGCTTACCAATCAGAACCCAAGGTCAGTGTGGTAAAGCACCCAACTGGGAGTTACGGCCTTGACGCATTTCTCCAAGCCAGCTTTCATGAACCATCTAAGTGTTACATGCTTCAGCTCCGGGGTACTAAGGCTGGCCAAGACCAAATATTATTCAAACTTAAAACACTCTAATGTGAATAATTACCTTCTGCCTCCTGAAATGCCATCAGTTTCCATTGGATGTGTTACTGTTCTTTCCTCTCCTAAAATGTTTGATACTGGACACTGTTAAAATTGCTAAATGCCACTCAATGACGTGCTTTAAAGAATTCAAGTATTTAAAATGACATGAATCATTTTAATGTCACTCAGCTAAGTATTATTTAAGTATCGGGGGTCAGGAGGAGACAGACTGAAAAGACTGAGGATATATACTCAGGTAGCTTTCACATTTAAGGGAGAAATTATGGTTTCAGCTTTGAAAAAACAAAAAAAAAGACTTCATTAATATGATCGTACAATACATGCAAATCTATAATCTAAATTATTCAAACATGCACCTAAACTACATTATCCTATAATATAAATTCTTAAGTATGATAAAAATATGACATATCACACTGGTGTTCTGCTAAAAAAATTCAAGAGCCTCACCTTCGTTTTCTGACATATAAAACTAAAGCTCAAAATTATTATACAAATTAGTCACCTCAAAATCTGAAGACATAAGCAAAAGGCATCGAAGCATTTTAATTAAAAAAAAGTGAAGCCACCTAGTATATGAGGGGGGACCCCGAAAAGCCCAGAATTTCTTTATAAAAAATTGTGTACTTATTACTACATGTTTAAACTTCAGTCACCTCTAAAATAAATAAATAAGTAAATAAAATAAACTTCAGTCACCTTCAAAGTACTCTCCGTCTGATGTAATATACCTATCGAGACACTTTTTCCCCTGCTAAGAATAGTTTTTGAACTTGTCAATTTTGATGCCTTTTAGACTCCTGCCATATTTTGTTTCACCTCTTTCACATCGGCAAAATGTTTCCCTTTGAAAACTTTTTTCATCGGGGAAACAAAAAATAATCTCTTGGGGCAAGATCAGGTGAATTAGGGAGGCTGGGGCGGGGGTCATGCCATTTTTGGTTAAAAACTGCTGAACACTCAGCGCGGTGTGGGCAGGTGCCCTCATAAAACCATCTATCATGAAACGGGCAAAGGCATTGAAAAAAATCTCAAAAAAAAAAAAAAAAATTCAATGAGCCAAATAAAGCCTCTCACAACAATGCTGGCTGGTACACTGATGCCAATGGGTTCCTAGAACACTTACCTAGCAGGGGAGGCCTGTATTGTAAGGAGCCCATCCTCCACAGGATAATTCCAGGGTTTTTTGGGTCCCTTCTCGTATGTCTCAAAAAAGTCATACAGATTATAGATGCTATAACTCAGCTTTGTGCTTCTTGTTCTTATCTTACATAATTGAGTTTCCAAGAACACAGCAAACTCAGATTGTATATATCTGTTTATTTATGAGTTCCTGGCCTTTGGAATTAAAAAGCAAACATATATGTTTTTACTTCTAAGTGTCAGATCACATTGCTTTGTGTTTTTTTTGTGTGTGTTTTTTTTTGAGTCAGTGTCACTCTGTGGCCCAAGCTAGCGTGCAGTGGCATGCTCACGGTCACCCCAGTGTCGACCTGCTGGGCTCAGGGCAATCCTTCCGCCTTAGCCTTCCAAGTAGCTGGAACTACAGGCGTGTGACACCAAGCCCGGCTAATTTTTTTATATATTGTAGAGACAGGTCTCACCAGTTTGCTCAGGCGGGTCTTGAACCCCTGGGCTCAGGCAATCCTCTTGCCTAGGCCTCCCAAAGTGCTGGGATTACAGGCTTGAGCCACCATGCCTGGCCCAGATCACATTTCAGTTAGTGAAGAAGTTCTACCAAGTCTAGCAAATATCAAATAAAATGAGAACAGTAATGACAGCATATATAGGATCAAGCAATTTCTGTGGGGAACTGTGATAACATGCATACACCTACTTTAAGAGGATACAATCGAATAATATATGTAAGCTACTAAGCAAATGTATATTATGACATGTGTTCTAATTTAATTATAAAGGTTCTAAGTTCACATCTCCAAAAAAACATAAAACTTTGATTACAAAGTTTTCATTTTAAACTATGTGGAAAAAATTTTATCATAGAATTTTTTTTAAAGACAGAGCTAGAATCACAGAGATTTGATTAAAGTATTTATTTAATACCTATCACCTATCACAGTATTGAGATCGATATTCCAGAGATACCAAATACTAGCAAGTCACTTTGAAATAAAAATTTTAAAAGGCTGAATAAGAATATAATATGATAATGCAGAAACAGAACATAATGCCACATACGCCAGAAATCAAGCTGAAAATTTTTAAATTAGAAAAACAAATCATACTTTCATTGGAGAAGACAAGGTCTAGAAAGTAATTGGAAGTCACCACCTGGTCTTACTCCCTTATTTTATAGGAAAGAAAGCAGGTCCAGAGATATTAAATGATTTTTCCAAGGCTATTCCCAAGCCATATTCTATTAATAAAAAGCAAAACATTTGTTTTTAAACTTAAAAAATTCACTCCTTCTAAAGAATGTCTTGGCAATCCACTGGTAGTTATTTTAATATTAAGAAGAAAAAAAACAACTATAAACTACCTGTTCCTTTTACCTAGGGCATTTCAAACAGTTAGAAAATGGAACTAAGCTGGGCACAGTGGCTCATGCTGGTAACCCCAGCACTTTGGGAGGCAGAGGCACGAGGACTGCCTGAGCCCAGGGGTTCAAGACCAGCCTGAGCAACTTGGCAAGACCTCGTCTCTACAATACATCAAAAAATCAACCAGGCATGGTGGTGTGCACCTTCGGTTCCAGCTACTTGGAAGCCTGAAGCGAAAGGATCGCCTGAGCCCAGCAGGTGACTACAAGCGTGCCACTGCATTCCAGCCTTGGCGACAGAGTGAGACTCCAACTCAAAAATAAAAAGATAAAGAAAAGAAAGTGGAACTAAAAAATAAACAATATCTAGACCACTGGCTCTCAAACATGCCTACACACTACAATCGCCTGGGATACTCTGAACACTATATATTTCTAGCTCCACTTCCTATCCAGTTCGGATTCAGACACAGTATTTTAAAAATATTACAGGTGATTCTAATGTACTACTGAGGTTGAGAAACACTATTCTACACAGCTGTTTATTCAGGAAGATCCAGTTTGAACAGAACATTTAAAATGCACAGGACAGAATTTATCATGATTTCTGAGACACAAGGCTCAAGTATTAACCTGAATATATGGAAGGTTTTTTACTAGGCTTAGGTTCTTGAATTTTATCCATCTACTACTTTGAAACAAAATATTTTAGAAGAAGCTTATAAAAAAAGTTTTTTTGTTTTTTTTTTAATTAAGTGATATCCAGGCAAGATGGTGATGGAACAGGTCGGACTGAGAGAGTCTCTGCAAGAGCGAGTGTCCATAAAGACTCTCTGCGTGAGTTGGAGTGTGCTGGTGGGTAAGTGAAAGTCCGTCTGAGGGGAGACCTGGGCTCATGCACCCAGGGATCTCCTCTGGAGGTGACTATAACCCCCCATCGCCCTGAGATTCGAGCCCCGGTGTGCAGGATCGTCTGCCGTTCACCGGGTTCTCTTGAGAGGAGACAGCAGAGAACAGCTGCCCCTCAGCACTGCACCCGACCCACACCATCACCTGTAGCAGCAGACCTCGGATGAGAAGGCAGGTAGTGGAAATCTGGAATAAAGCCCCAATGCCAGTGATGAAACGCTGACTGCGAGCACCATCTTCTCAGTCCTGGGACCGGGAAGAGAATTGCGTTGCCCCGCCTGGCTCCGCCCAGCCTCCATCTCGGGACCCAGAGGCTATGATCTCATCAGACTTGGAGAGACAGATGCCCCTCCCCCACACTGGAACAGGCACAGACACGTTAGATCCGCGTGGGAGACTTGATAGCAGCAGCAGCAGCTAGTAGGGTGAGTCCAGATCTGATCCATCCTTCTCCCACAGTAGTCAGCGAGGGCATCTGACCCATGCTGAGAGCAACCCTAGCAGCGTGCACTGAGAGTGGAGGGGAGGGCTTGGAGACCAGAGCCGCTCCCTAAAGTGGAGGCCTGAAAGTAACCTGGAATCACAGAAACTGCCAGGGAGAGTTATTTTATTTTATTTTATTTTATTT
>CAUYQG010189529.1:0-43518 GCA_963574415.1 Tarsius wallacei | reverse complement strand
GTGAGTGGATTGCCTGAGCCCGCGGGTTCGAGATCTGCCTGGGCAAGCGAGACCTCATCTCTACAATAAATCAAAAAATTAGCCAGGCGTGGTAGCGCGCGCCTGTAGTTCCAGCTACTCGGAAGGCTGAGGCGGAAGGATCGCTGGAGCCCAGCAGGTCGAGGCTGCAGTGGCCAGGAGCGGCCACTGCACTCCAGTCTGGGTGACAGAGTGAGACTCCAACTCAAAAAAAAAAAAAAAAAAAAAGAACATAGCTTCTCACAGAGCCAAGATTTGACAGGGAAGCAATGCATGAGAAGAAATATTTGACTGGAGCATGGTTAGGACTTCAGTATACTTGAGGGGAGAGGAAATTAAGGAAACGGTACCAGAACAAATGACAAATAAGTAAAAATTTAACCAAATTTGTAGCAATTAAATGAGACGTCTTGTAATAAATATTGAGGACAAAGGTACAGAACGAGAGTCAGCTAATTAACTCAAGAAAGATAACATCAATAAAAGTAGTACTTTATTTTACTGCTATTTTTTTGCAGCCTTAAACTTTTCACTGAAACATCTTCTAGAGGTTTTATAAGCGAGGCATAATAAGGAAAACTTTCAGAGAAGCTCAAAACTTAAAAAGAGCCAGTAAACAGGGCAAGAGTCAATACGACTGGAGGAGAATGATTTTTCTGGCCTAAGTCAAGGCAAAATGGAAGAGAAAAGCACAGGTTTCTGATGGTATTAGTCAATGCATTCCCTTGATAGTGTCCAACTGCATCATCCAGACGGAGAATCAATTGGTGGCCGATTTTGTAAACACTGTTATTTTGTAGAAAAGAGGTTCCAGGAATTTCAAGGTATGAAAGTTTGTGACCATAAATGAAAAAATGTTACCAATTAAACATAGTTCAAGCCAAGGATTTCTGATTAGAATCTGTGGTTAATTCTGTTAGAGGAAAGTGAGATGTGGAGGAGTAAGATTTTCTTTTGGACAGGTCAGCCTGACACAGACAAAACGAGGCATTATCTGCATGGCTGATAAGAGTGGCACAAAATAACACATTCTAGCATTTATCTTATGGTGTATAGTGTATACTTAAATAAGTAAGTACAAAAACACAAAACTAAAGTATTCCAGCTAGGATGCAGACCATGATGGACTTAAGATTCAAACTTTGTTAATTGGACATACATACTCATATGCAAATAATCCTTCCTTCTAATAAATGCAATCATAAGTACATAAACACTCAAAGGCCAACCAGTATGGAAAAAGATTAGAACATGCTATAAATAAATTAAACACGGTATTAAAATAAAAATTGAATTAGTAGAATGAATAATAAAGGATTACTATTGTTGTCAGACGGCATTTTATTTTAAATATCATACTTGAATTAGTATTTTAGTATAAAATATATAGTTACATACATATATGTATATATAAAACATGATAGTGAATACTTATATATTGATTTCTATAAATTTAACATTTTAAAAGAGTTTTACATGTATTAATTTATATTATAATCTCCATTTTCATAAACAAATATTGAACACAAAGTCCTGCTCAAGCGATGAAATATACTTTCATTTGCCACTTCTAATCCTTTTGGAAACAAAGTGTGGTAGACAGTTAAGTTAATAATTAAAAAACAAAAGAGCCACTGTATGTTATCTTTGTTTCCTCTGCATAATAAAAAGATAGGGGATGCATCAGATAGATACCTCCATCCGAGTATTTAAGTCTATGCTTCATGTACTGAAATGTTAAAGGTCAAAATCTCCACTGACTATTGCACCCTTAATAAATATTGGACACTGCATTCATAAAAAGCTACATCTCTTGAGAACCTGGTTTTTCTGTGGCTGATATCTAGATTGCACACGGCAGAATGCTTACGGAAAGGGCCGACCACAAAAGGCTGTCTATGTCATGAAAGTTGCTTAAAGTTTGTCATAAAGGTAGTGGGAAGCAAGGAAGAATTATTACTATTGAGAGGTTTTCTGGAGAGGAAGGTGGAATGGTGAGATTAAGAGTATAGAAACAACATTGTATTAATTCAAGGAAAAAAATTAGGACGACACTTTCATGGAAAGCATGATAATAGAGAAAATAGTATGTTTGAGAGGTATTAAGAAGTGCCATTTACATGTCTGGATAACAAATTAGATTACAAAATGGAGAAATCTTGGATTACTATAATATATCTGCTAGCCTTACAGAATGTCATCTTAACTTAATATAGTGAGAGAAGTAAGTTGGGAGGAAGCGAGGTCATCATGATTTCAGGTTTCAATATCAATTAGTACTTGGAAAGGTAACCTTACAAACTCAATTACTAAATTTGGGAGAAAGGGCAAATAGTGTAAAATAAACTAATTTAGGCACTGAGTAATTTTTTTGTAATTTAAAAACAAAAGTAAGCATGACACGTTGTTATGGTTATTTGACATTCTTTCAACTACAAATCCAGTAAGTAAAAGGCAATTACTCCCAAATAGCCTCTTTTGAAAAAAGGTTGTGAGAATGACAATGTAAAATAAGTCATGGACCTGCCTTGAGGCTGTAATATAATGTAACAGATGCCATCATAAATGTGGAGAGATTCCTTGCAGGAACAGAAGAGGTTTATTAAGAAGTCTTGTGTTTTGAGTTTACATCGTTGCCCATTTAATAAAAATATTGCTAAAATGAAGCAATAAACATGTACAAATAATGTATTGCTTACCATTAACAATAACAATGATATCACGGAAGTCAATTTCTCCCCTGGCCTCCACTCTTCCTTCACACCTGTATATACCTTCGTCACTTTTATTGATGTTGAGGATCTGAAGGTTATTGTTTGCTAACATAGCGAACCGATCTGAAAAGTAAGCAAAGGGGAGAAAATGATATCAGTAATTGAAGGCTGAGTCCAGTGTGCTCTAAATTGCTAAGAGTTAAAATATGGCACTGTCTGACACTATCAAGCTTTTCATCAGCAAACAAATTCAAATTTGAAAGTAAAATGTAATTTCATGACTTCAGTTTTTCCACTCTACACTGCTTTGTTACACCTTTTTTTTTTTTTTTTCTGAAACACATTCAAGACTTTATATCCACATAAAATGGTCAGGCTATTACTTTCCCCTTGGTACTTTGGATGCAGAAATGATACACAAAAGAACAATGCAGAAAGATTAGATACTGTAGACATGAAAACTTTTGACAGCAAATATGTAGCAATTTGGGTTAGAAAATTTAGTGAACATCTTTCCTCATACAATAATTAAACTAATAGTTTTGCATACCCGGAGGAGGCAGCTAAATGATACAACAGTATTCAAGTCACATAAAGGATATAACAAATGGTTATATCTTGAATTTATTTAAAGAATTTTTTTGACTAACAGGATCATCTGTTCTAGGAATGAATAGAATAGACTTCATTAATTTCATTTCAGAGATTCCATTGCGTGTCTGTGCGCACACATGCATAGATACCAAAACAAGCTGGTATAGCACGTGCATTACTGACTGCTTAATCTACTAAAGGCATCCAAGATGCCCAAGCATCAGTTCAACCTCACATTACCTTCTGTGTCTAGCCTCAGTTTATAATCATCACAATTTGTTGCAGGGCTCCTCTCTTCTTCTTATTTAAAGATAATGCTTCCAAATCTAGTTCTATTTTGAGACATGCTGTACAGGCACTATCTGAAATTTCCTTAATTAACACATCCATACATCTGACTGACCATCATCTATTTGCTTGATAGTGTATGAGATATGTTGATAAATAAGAGAGAAACAGCTTATATTCCTTTGGGCTTTTTGGTCAAGTAGAACTGCCATTATTTTACGGTATCCTGCCTCTGGGATATCTACAGTCTATTGGTTACTCTTTGGACCTGTTCTAATGTTTACTGCATTAGGGTAACAATTAAAGCCACATGTTTGAAAGGTAAAGCTTCCATCAACTTCATCTCTAAATAGATACATAAGGTAGAATCTTGCCTCTATCCGCGCAGCCTATTGGATGTTGCATGAATGAAAAATAAACTGCTATGATAGAAGGCCACTCAGATTTGGGGATTCATTTGACATAGCAATTTCTTAATGAGAGGGGAAAAGTTTGGACTAGAAATAACAAATAGGGGAGTAATCAGACTATAGACAAGTCATTAAAACAAACGGTTGCTTTTTGTCTAAGAGATAAGTAATAGGGAGTGGAAATGCATAGATTCAGAGGCTTCCTCAGAGAGAAAACACTGATTATAAAGCTACAGCTACATGATTTGCTTCCCACAAGGTATAAACTTTTCTATGATGTTTATTTCTTCCTTTGTTGGATGCTAAGAAGAGAGACAAGAATGTTGAGGCAGATTATTTCTCCTGACAAATTAAAGCACAAACACAAATTTTTCTCACCAAAGGAAATATTGGGGAGAAAGAAAACCAATTCTCCAGAAATTTTAAGGTTTAAGTCACAAGTAATATGGAAATTATTCACAAGTCCTGACAATTCATAGTTTCAAAGTCAATTAAATTGTGTTGCCAGAAATTAAAATGAGAAGCAATTATAAGTAAATAAGTAAATAAAAGTAAATAAGTAAATAAAATTCAAAATCAGAAGGAACACCCTTACCCATACTTAGATCATTGTAATACTGCATTTTTTAACTTGCTAAATATATATCATTCTTGAATTGTAATGTTCTTTAGTGGTTATATTTTATTTGAATTAGAAAAAATAGTAAGGTGAGCATGATTTTTTTTCACAAAGGCAATTCTTTATATAACAGAAAGGATTGAAATCATATAATATATATTTCTGATGAAAATAAACAGCTTTTTTTCAAATTAAAAATATTGGTTTCAAATGGTCATATAACTTCATAATTTCTACTAAAAAACTGTTCGAACTTTAGGAAAATCATAATTATCTGTTAATTCTAAATAATATATTGGAAGTCAATTTCATGCTGTTATATATGTTTATGTATATAAAATATTTTCCACACAGAAAAACATGTGAAAATTGTGTGCCACATTCCCAATGTGTGTTTAAAGCCCAGAGACTGTTGTTACCAAACTATCAAAACCAAGCACATTATTAATATGTGTTTCCAGAAAACATATGAAGAAAGCACTGCTTCAATCAATCACACATAATTATGGACATTAAAAATTAGCTAATACAGATTATCTGCTTTTCTTAGTTATCCAGAAACCTAACTTTCATTATCCAAGTTAGATAAATAAATGAGATCAAATAATATCCAATAAGGTGTCAGATTTATAATTTTTAAACTTAGTTATTTCTAATTCTTTTTTTTTTTTTCCATTCGACATCCACGCAACGCTTTGTCTTTACCCTAAAGGCTTCAATATTATCTGTATCTTGTTGACTCTCAGTTTTTCTTCAGACCAGATCATTCCTGTGAGTTCCACAGCTATTTGTTTAATAGCCTACCAGCTGTACCTTCTTAAAAGTGGTGTATCTCAGTCGGGCTTGGTGGCTCAGCCTGTAATCCCGTGCTTTGGGAGGCTGAGGTGAGTGGATTGCCTGAGCCCGCTGGTTCGAGATCCGCCTGGGCAACTTGGCGAGACCTCATCTCTACAATAAATCAAAAATTAGCCGGGTGTGGTAGCGTGCACCTGTAGTTCCAGCTATTTGGAAGACTGAGGCGGAAGGATCGCCGGAGCCCAGCGGGTCGAGGCTGCGGTGGCTAGGAGCGGCCACTGCACTCCAGTCTGGGCGACAGAGTGAGACTCCAACTCAAAAAAAAAAAAAAAAGGTTGTATCTCAAGCTCAGCATGTCTACATTTTAGCTCAGTATTCCCTCCTAAATTTCTCATCTAGCATTCTCCAGTTTTGTCTGCACTTGCATTTACAATGCCTTTACATGGAACTATTTGTCCAAAAGAAAATTTCATATGTAATGGAAGGCTTTGTGCAAGGTGAATTCCATGAGTCACTGTTGACATCATCTCCCTCAGTCTGCAGACCCAAACTCCATGTCTTATCACTTCTACTATAATTATTTAATCGAAGTCTGCTTCTCCCTCAGCAACTATTTCATTAGGATCTGAACTGTTCTCTGTGTCTGGAGTTTTGCCTTGACTCAAATCCAATTCGTTCACTTCAATAACATACTCATATCCTTCTCAAATACATATTAGGTCATATCACTGTCTTGATGAAAACCCTCCAATTTGAATAGATTCCAAACTCCTTAGCAGATGTCTAAGAACATGTTGACTTGGCTTGATCTCAATCTCCAGCTTTTGTTCTTAATATTTCTTTACTAAAAAGTTCTGGCTACATTTATTAATTTGTATAAATATTTAAGTTGTACTTATTAGTAAGCTCTAGTTGTAATAAATGTATTCCACATCCTTGAATGTGCTTTCCAAGCTGTCTTTCACCTCTGGACCATTGTACATGATAGGCTCTCTTCCTGAAAAGACGTTACCATCCTTTGCATAGCTAATCTGTTTATATTTAAAGGTAACTTGGCCAGGTAGAATAGTTCATGCCAGCACCTTGGGCGGCTGAGGTGGAAGGATTATTTGAGGCCAGAAGTTTTAAAGCATATATTCAAAGAAAATTTAAAACAACTGATTGTGTTGGTACATGCCTGCAGTCCCAGCTACTTGGGAGGCTGAGGTGGGAGGATCACTTAAGTCTAGGTGGTCCAGCTTGTAGTAAGCCAAGATCACACCACTGCATTCCAGTCTGGCAAATCTTGTCTTGTGGGGTGAGGGAGTAACTTTTTCCTCCTGACAGGGATTTTTGATACCTTCCCTTGTCCTACATTTTTTTTTTTTGGCCCCCCTATCAGTTTCTATTACTGTGCTTTCCTTATCCTGGGCACAATAAATCTGATTTTCTCTAGAGGCTATATACTAGGTTTTCAATAACTTTTTAATAAATCTTGTATGCTAGAAGTAGATTATATAAAAATTGCAAGGAATAAGATGATTTTAACCATAGGTTTTGATGCAGAAACAATATATCAAATAGGCGGTGACCAAAGCATTTACAAAGTTTAAGAGATACTTTTGAAACTGGTCAGGGTTGAACTGGCATCAATAAATAGCACATACCTCCATCAGGATGGCACTAAAAGTCAGCATATTCAACTTTTATACCAGAATGTCTCTTTAACCCCTCAGTGTTTGGATTTCCTTTCAATGAGTAGACTAGAAAACTTCTATTCTGCAAAACACTTAATTCATAGTACCTGCCACACAGCTATGATCAAAAAACATAGCTACTAAGATGAATATCTCTAAACCTTCAAAATTTCCCTCTGGAGCATCTAAACTTAACTTCTGTAACCCATTAAGGCAACAGAAAGCTATTTGGGCCCACAACATTATTCTCAATCTCTCTATATAATGCTTTCATAGTTATATGCCTAATCTTATTCCACTAGCTTTAATAAAAGGATCATATGAGGTATAATCAGATGAAGAATATTACTACTTCTAAATCCATTATAAATGTACAAATTGCTTGATGTGGCAAGTTCCTGAAATATTACAAAGTTAGAAAAGTGTGTCCTTTCTCACAACTTATTTAAATACTTTAAAACCTTTAGTAAAAATAATACTGTTGAATTTATTTACTTGGTTTGCCTGTCATGCAATCGGTGTTATGTTTTTCATATTAAACTATAGTCGTTTCTCCTAAAATAGATTTTCTGCTTCTAGAAATAACCTAAATGTAAATGATTTTGGTAAAACTGTTTCCAAGATTTAAAAACTCAATGGTAATGAATGAGAATGATAAATGTCATTTATTGAGAACCTGACATAAAGCCTAATATTTCATTAATTCATTTAAGAAATAAAGTTCAGTCTGCCCTTTGTATCCATGATGAAAAATATTCAAAAATATGTGTATGTTCTGAACAGTAACAGACTATTTTTCTCATCATTATTTCCTAAACAATACAGGATAGCATATAGCAATATTTTTATTGCACTAGGTATTATAAGTAACCTAGAGGTGATTTAAATTATAGAGGAGGATTTTCATAGGTTATATGCAAATACTACACTATTCTACATCAGGGACTTTGATATCTGAGGATTTCGGTATCTGTTGGAGGTTCTACAACAAATCCCTCATGGACACCAAGGGACAATGTCTACAGTCTTGTTTATGACCCAAATCCATTGTTTAAAATGAATGTAGTAATCTATTATTTACAGATATGGAATTTGATTTAAGTACAGAACAGTTAGAAAAGTTATTCAAAGTTTCAGGTTCAAGGAAAGGAGTTGAGAAAAAACGAAAGTCCAATCTTCCATCATTCTATCTTGGGATGCTGGGAAAAGGTATAAGCTGAAGAGTAAATGCATCACTTCTCCATCACCACTACATATGATCATCAACCTTTGCTTTGAGGTCTTTGTCTATGGTCTTTTTAAAAATAAAATTCATTTCAAAATCTTCTTGTAATTAAGGTTTAGAATAAGCCAGATGTACACTTGAAGTTTAAGACTGGACAATATAAAAATGTTTAGGCATTTTAATTTTACTGCTATTTAAAAAACTGCATTTTCTCTATTAGTGAGGAAAAAAGAACTGCAAATTTATCACACAATTTACTCATATGACTTGTTAATAAAACCTAAAGTTATGCCGAAACAAAAGAAGAGGAAATAAATTGTTACTTCCCATTAAATTATTATAAATAGAAACTGACAAGAATTGAATATGCCAAGCTCAAAAAAAATCTCAAAATTTAAAAAAACTGTCTATTAAGCATGATTATGATACATTCTCCCTACATTTTCAAAAATAGATATTCTCCTCTTTCTCTTCTTTATGCTGTAGAAGTTTCATTCGGAAACACAAAATGGGATCATTCGAGATGGAAAGTATATAAAAAGATTCAATTATTTGGCACCTCTCTGCAATGCAGGTGCACTGAAAAAATACTCTCAATTGACAATGCTCCCTCTGCACAATAGTAAAGGAGCATAATGTACGTAAATTATGCTTCCCATTTCAGATGTCATATTACTCAGAAATTTTAACCCAGTCTAAGTCAAAATCATGAGGACAATTTGAATGAATGTATTTTCTGTCTGTTATCTATATGAATCCCCATAATATTTAGAACATGTAGATGTCTTTGAAAGAATAGCCCCAGAATAATAAGTAAGCTTCATATAGATATAATTTTATGTTTGCATATAGTAAGACCATTGGTTCATGTCTGAATATATAGAGAACCTGAACACAGCAGATATACTTCTTCATTTAATTAGTATTGTTTATATTGTATTACTCTGTTCTTTATACTAGAATAAGGGTCGACAATTTTTTTTCTGTAATTCTCCAGATTGCAACTATTGCACACTTCATTAGCTAAACAAGCTGTGTCACAGCTGCTCCTCTCTGTCCTAAAAGCGTTCACAGACAATATGTAATGACTGGGCATGGCTGTGTTTGTGTTCTGATTACAACTTAGGAAAAACAGCAGCGTGGCTGAATTTGGCCTGAGGTCCCTGGTTTGCCAAACTCTCGTCCAGAGTTTTAAGGTTCTCAAAATAGTTGTTTGACATTTGGGTCCAAAATTCCAATTTCTACAACGAGCCAGGGAGATTCATTCTTTTTTGCTGTTGTTGTTGTTGTTACATTGCAATATATTAGAACATATAATTTAGGGAGTTACCAAAATACTAACTGTCGGAAATAGCGGTGACCTCCTCATTATGATACAACCAGCTGACAGCGGGGGCCGGTGAGCTGCTAACTCGGCAGACCACTTCTGCATCCTCTCCTTGTTTGAATTCTTGTGGAGATATCACTTCTCTGAACGTGAGTTTTTCTGTATCAAGAAAGTAAAACAAATCATGAAAGTAGTATTGCTTATTTCTCCAAATAACATCTACCAGATTCTCTGTTTATTGATACTACAATAAAATATTTAGGAAAACATAGAAACTTCAAAATCTTTAGCCAGATAATCAAATTCCTCTCCCCAGTAAATTCCTGCCTCACTGTGAATAAAGTCCAAAGTCCTTACACTACCATACTAGGTCCTCTGTAAAGTGGAGTCTACTCCACAACTCTGATCCCAATTTCTCCCATCTTCCTAGTCACTGTGCTCCAGGCAAAAAGTCTCTTTGAAGATCCTCGAACATTCCAAGTTTGTTCTCAGCAGGTCATTTGCACTCCCTTCAATTCATGCAGATTTCTGCCCCAAGCTCTTTATATACAAAAGAACAAAATTTCTTCCCACTTCTACTTTCCCAGTCTCCTTACCTCACTATATTTATTTTCCATAGAATTCCATAGCATGTTCTCCTAGTATCTATGTATTTGTTTAAGCTTATTTATTGTCTACCTGTCTCTGTCCTAGGATTTAGAATAGTAGTAGATGTATACCCAAAAGGTGTGTTGAATGAGTGAATGAACATGGATCGTTTTGCTTGATGAGAAATGTTCACAGAAGTATGCTTGCTTTGTTCTTGTAAACATTTATTTTTTACCTCTGCAAATATAATACCAGGGATCTTCCTTTGCATCATTTAAAGTAATAAAAAGTCTTTCCAAATAC
Source organism: Tarsius wallacei (assembly GCA_963574415.1). Classification (NCBI taxonomy): domain Eukaryota; kingdom Metazoa; phylum Chordata; class Mammalia; order Primates; family Tarsiidae; genus Tarsius; species Tarsius wallacei. The sequence goes on along the minus strand of CAUYQG010189529.1, from coordinate 32,961 downwards.
AATATCTATAATATGAGTATTTCAATCTAATTTTTTGTTGTTATTGTGAAATAGATACTGCAGGGAGTTGCACAAATTAGGAAAAATATCATTCCTTAAGAAGTTTATAGTCTAATAGGGGAAATAAGATCTAATCATGAAAAACCGGAGCAACAATGTGCCAACAAATTGCCTTGGTCATCAAACAGTAAGTCATATTGTGGGAATGTTTTGACTTGGTTTTTCATATGTTATTTCGAGAATAAAAACAAAAATTAAGCTATAAAGATGAGACAGCTTATGAGTTTGTGTTCTAAAAATAGATGATTTAATACTCGTAGAAGTGTTAATGCCCACATATTAATTGTAAGACATTGTCATAAGTACTTCATGCAGTATTATTTAATATAGTTCTCAAAACAACTCAATATATGATGTAGGTACCATTATTATATTAATTTTACAGATGAAGAAGCCAAAGACAGAGAGGTAGGTGATTTGCTCAAGGTCACAAAAGTAATTGATGCAGCCCAGTTTCAAACCCAGGGAGTTAACAGGTTTCACAGTGTTCCTAATCAGGTTAATGATTCCCTAAATGTGAGAAGAAGAAAGGAACATAACAACCAATCCATCTCAAGTCATAACATGAAATGCAAATGTAGAAAAACTTGTTAGTGAAAATATCTAGTGACACAGAATGCTGGCTTAATATTATTCATCACTAGATTCATTTTCAGCTTTCTGTCTATTCCTGGCCACTGACAATTTTCATTCTAGAATGGTCAGTGCTATCACATGCAATTTCATTTGTTCTAATCATGACATTTTATTTTAGAATGAAAAATTATCCCCAAATAATACCACTAAATACCACTAAATAAAGACACTATCATCTATTTACCCAGTGAACGCTTAACGATAGGAGAGAAGGAAAATATTTTCATTTATATTATATAAAATAATTATCTCCATAAATATATTTATAACCACTTATTACCTATTACCTATTGTATTTTAAGATGAAACTCTGGTGAAACATACACTGATATTTGTAAAGGTCTTAGAATACTGCATCGCACATTGTTCTTAATGAGTGTTAGTTTTATTATTAAACATTTTATTTTGTTTGAAATTTTCTATAAGCAATAATTCCAATAAACAAAAGCTAAAACGTACAAATACACGACTTACGATAAATCTCCAAAACTACTGTAGCTTCTTGTGTCTGTCCTTTGGCATCTGTTGCTTGACAACGATATATCCCTGCATCTTCTATGTTTGCATTGTAGATGGTTAATCGTGACCTAACACCTTCCTTTTGCACCACTACTCTCTGTGTTGAACTTATCTTCTCTCCTTGAGGATTATACCAATCTATACTCTCAGGTTCACCAATCGCTGCAAAACAACATGGAAAAGAAAGGTTTGAAAATATGTTTCAAAAGTTTGGTTTTGGCACTGGTACTTACTATCATGTAACAATTTTAACAATTTTTTAAAATCTAACTAAGAGAAGACTAGAAATATGAAAATCTCACAAAACTGAAAGTAAACACAAATGTTAGCACAAATGTTCATCTTTGTTTATCCAACATTGAGAATTCACTCCTGTTTTGAGTAAGCAATACCTAACAGTTCCAAAGGAAAGTTGCTGCACAGTGTTTAAGCTATGATAGCTGGAACTTTTCCTTGGTACTCAACGGATTATTACTACATTTAAGTACTGAAACTGCCTTGACTACTGAGCCAAGCATAAGCCTCATTTGATAGATAATATCTGAAAAGAAACACAATTACTAACATGATTTCACCTACTCAATTCTCTTTGTTAGGGTCAGGAGATAGCACTTATCTCTAATGCTATAGAGCTTACAAAAATGTAAATCTTTTACAGTAAGAACTTTGGACTTTGATAATACTAAATTTTGAAATAATTTCCGAAGTTGCTAAATTTGGACAGATAAGACGAATGACATTTAAAAAAAATAAAAGCCTAATCTCTTTTCCCAAGTGAAATTAGTAGTTTCATCATTTTAATGTAAAACTGTTAACTATTTAATCATATGATAATTAGAATTCATTGAAATGATACTTATGCTGCTAAGTAATTACAACCAAATCATTAAAGGGTAAACACTTAAGTTTTCCAAATCAAAATCTAGATTATTATCCTCTTCGTAAAAACTGAAATTTCCTGTGCTTGCTTTTATTCACCAGAAGGGTGTATTTCATCTAATTACTTAAGAGATCATTTGTAGATGCATCATACACTATTAACTCAAAAGTATCGAGAGGAAATACATGAAGTCAACTAACATCTCCAGGAACGCTTTGAAGAAAATTATTCTTTCTCTTTTCTTTTCTAGGAAATAGTTTTAGAAACGAATTATTTTCCTCTCTATGACAAATTAGGCATGCTTGAGCAATAGTATGAAAGAAAGTCTAGCGAGCCTTAAGTGGAACTTCAGTTAAGTTACCTTTGGTTTTTATGAACAAATCATAAAACCATAGTGGTTCTAGGATAATGCATTTGAGGGAGAGGGATTTGTTTTAATTCCTCCCTCGATATAGAAGTTACAAAGGATAATTTAAACGTGAATCTCTTTAAATTTGAACAACACAAAATCTCCTTTTCTATAGTATATTAAATAGAATATCCTCAGAAATATATTGCACATTTTCATTCTTAATAATATAACAGAAAATGTCATTATCATGGAGAGTTTATTATGGATTTTCGTGAAGCATTCATATTCTCTTTTTTCTGGCATCTCTAACAAATAATAATTTCCAATAAAACTTTACATATTGATAAGACTATACTATTGTATAGATTATTTTTAAATGACATTAAACACTTTATATTCCTAAATTGTAGGTATAACAATTTGCTATGTATGACACACTCTTATTTAGCTCTCTGAGTTAACTGCCTTCTAGTTTAAACTTGATATATTTATTTTACTGTGTTTTAGATGATTGTGTTTTTAAGGTTTCTGGAAATTTTAAGGCATATCTATATAGTCACCATTGTAGTAGAAAACATACATATAAGCATTCTTGTTTGCATGGATTCCTCATATCTTTATTTTTAGAGTCTTGTTTTGCTAATACATTTAATATAGATAATACCACTTCTATTACTACAATCAGTTCTTGGTGCTGCATCTTTACATAAAAGAGAAAAAAATGTTTACTCAGTTGGTCTTTTTATTAAAAAAAAGCTCAATATCACTGAATGATGTTAATTCACACTTTTAAATTATGCCTTAATTTGACCTATGTAATTAAGAGAAGCAATATGGTTATATAATATATATCATAATGATGTGCAAATACATAAAAATAAGACAATTTAATTTTATTTTAGCATTCATTTTTAAACCATTTTATTATTCTCTTATTACGTAATAATAATTGAATGCGTGTATGTGTGCATGCATTTATGAAGACAAAATGTAGATGAGATTTAGAAAGATTGACTTATACTCTTCTGCTAAAGCTCTGCTAACATAATACGTTATGTTAAGCAAATCGCTCTCTGATCTTCCTTTTGTCAATATACAAAAACATGTATTAATGTACTTATCAATTCATATCTTTAAGAAAACAAATATATAAAGACTATTAGCTGTATTAATGTCTTTGTGAGATGTGATGTTTTATACATATATGCTCTTAATGTGATGAATTCGTATATTATTACAACTATGCTTCTTTTTAAAACTTGGAATAATGATTTAAACAAGACATATTATTCTTAGGACAATTTTAATAATATGTTTTATGCTACTAATGACTGCTTTACTATTGTAATAGTAGACTTTTTTACTATTTAATAGCAACTTATTTATGATTTAAAAGTAAACATTTAATAGCCAAGTTATTTACTATTTTAATCCAGTTTTGAATTGTTTTAGTATAACCAGGATTAGAAACAATTTTAAAATGTTTTCATAAGCAATCTTGGCACTAAGTTAATATTTTTGAAAACTTTAGGAATGAAGATTTATATTGTAAAAATGAATATAATGAATCTAAATAGATATAACATTTTTTCATTTGTGATTTCTATGGTGCATATAGTTAGAATTAAATGCTAAAGTCTGTCATATGAAATAATTCTGTATTCATGCGATTATAATGAATAAAGCTCACACAATTTCCCATAGGACTCATGATATATAATTCCTTTTATTAATAGTCACAAAAACCTTGCAAAAGCTTTCTTGATTAAAAACTATCTAATTTTAAAATGAATATTCACTTTTCAAAAAAATGAATTCTTAATATTTTCATTGAGGTATAACTATAATGCAGTGTGCCATATCTAATTTATTCATATTAATGCATCTTTACAATGATGGTTCAGTTATAATTACATTCATCCTAACATTACTGTTTAGACAAAAATAATAATATTTAAGTTGATTTAAAAGGTATTATGCATGCATTATGTTTTATAATAAGTTAATTCAAAATAAATCATTTAATTTTGTAGTGAAAATTAATAACTTGATATTAACAGAAGTAAAATTCATAATATTTAAAATAAAAACTGTAATTAACACTTTTCCAATCACTATAAAACCAATGATAAGATGTTACTTTTAGGGAATTGAGAATTTAGGTAGCTAAACTTAGCCAGTATATTTTACTGAAAATTGAAACAGAAACCAAGTTAACTAAAAACATTTACAGAAATACATACCTGTACAAGTGAAGAATTTAGATTCACCCACACTAAGCTCTACTTTGCTAAGTGAAATTGTCACTTGAAGAAGAGCTGAAAAAAATATTTGAGAAACAATTAATTGTAATTTTAAACATGAATTATAAGATATTAATACATAGTGTGCAAACTGTATTGTTCAAACAGCAATTATTTTCTCTCCAATTTTTAATTCCCCATAAAGAAAAATGAAAGTTTTGTAAAAAGAAACCCAACATGATATATGTTACATTATTATACATCTCACAACCAGACTAACTACAGTATTTAATCAAGTTAATATGTTGAAATTACATTAGTTAAATGACCAAATTCAAACTCAGACATGTGTTCTTCATTCAGAGGATGGACCTTATATGTACTACCAGGTCAGGCAAGAACTAAAGAAAATATATGGCTGGCAGTAGAGACTTTGTTTAAAAGAATAAATTCTATACTGTCATTACAATAATAATATACACACACAAATATATAAATTTGTATATGTATATGGAAATACATACATAAATGTATTACATTGTAGCTATCTACTGAAATATTTGTATAAATAAATATACATAAATTTATGTGTGTACATATATATAAATTTATTACATTTTGATTTCCTACTGAAATATATCCATAAAGGGAGGCATACACAAGGAAGGAAGCATTGCATGGGAAAAGATTAATGAACCCTGTTTTCACCAGAGCAATAAATTAAGTAAAGAAACGAAGACAATAGCAATAAAATAGAGGAGATACTCAATATTTTAAATAAGTTTGTTGTCAAATATGAAATAAACTAGCTGAATGTTTTGGGATTTTAAAAGATAATTTAAATATTGCTTTAATACAAATTGACAGACATATCTGTAACAATATGGTAGACAAGATAGTGTGCCCACTCCTCAAACTCTGTTCCACCTTTCTTACTCTCAGAAATGCACAGTCAAGCCTTCAGGAAAGTAATGAAGTTGCAAGAGATAAATGAAGAAAACTCTGAAACTTGAGTATAGGCCTACACTGGGAATTTGCTGATTATAATAGCCACCAAGTCTATTTAGGTGAGCACAGACTCCACAGAGATAGCATCCAAGTTTGCCCAGAACGACAGGGAGCCAACTGAACACCAGATAACACAGAAATGGAATATGATTCACTCTCAGAGGAGGGTGTAAAATTAATCAGCCCACTGGCAAATGGAGATGACAAGGAAACTTGCTTCTCCCAAGCTGGGTAGGAGGAAAATGTTTCTCCTTGAATTAACCAGAAGCTCATGTTTGGGATTTAATTATAAGCACATGTTCTCTGAAAAACCACAAGCTGAGAAACTAAACCAAAGAGCAGACTTTTATGCAGGGATCACAGCTAAGTGGCAAAAGCAAACATAAATGTTCTTCAGAAGAATTACAACCTCAGCCCACACTGCCCAAAAATTTTATAAATGAGGCTCTTTTAAATCTAACTGCACATTCTTTTATAAAACACATGGTGAAATACGGCACTGTAAGCATGTTGAAATAAAAAAAAAAAAAACCAGGATATGTTAACTCATAAAATTTCGACTAATGTAATTTTTAGACTAAGGATGTATGGTAAATATGTTGAAAATGTTTAAAGAAATGAAATTGGAAACCAAAAACATGAGAAAGGAGCAAAAGAATTAACAAGAAAGCCCTATCAAATACATTGTTTAAACTCTTTAGAATGTTTCCTCACTGAATGTGGTGACTCACACATATAATCCCAGCACTTTCAGAGGCCAAGACAGGAGGATTGCTTTAACCTAGGAGTTCAAGACCTGCCAGCGCAACACACTGAGACATTGTCTTGATTAAAAATTAAAATATTAGCTAGGCGTTGTGGCATGTGTCTGAAGTCCCAGCTATTCAAGAGCCTAAGGAAGGAGGATTGCCTAAACACAGGATATCTAGGGTGCGGTGAGCCATAATCATTCCACTGCTCTCTAGTGTGGATGCTAGAGTAGAACCTCAAAACTTAAAATACATTTTCTCATACCCCCCACACTTGTTTCTAGAGATCTCTCTGGGAAACTTAGGTTGGGCTATGGGGCTTTCTTGAGTCTTATTTGTATTCATAATTTCCCAATACTCAGAGAGTGCCTAAGATATTATGAGTTCAATAAATGTTTGAGAAATCTAATATTTCAGAAAGAAAAAGAAAGCACAAACCAGAAAGAATATGGAGAAAGCTAATAAAAGCAAGGAAAAAGAGTGTTTAAAAACAATTAAACAATGCCAATTCTAGCAAACATTCGCAGATTTTTTTTTTTCTTTAAAGAAGTAACTAATCCCGTTGGTGAATTCAGTTAAGTAAAATTAGGTTAACATAGGCAAATTGCAAAGCTCAACAAATTTGAGATTGCTCCTATAGGAAGCTTTAATCTGAAGAGATGATTGGGAACACTGTATCCAAAATTCTGGGCAGGGGGCAGGAATTTAATAAATTAGAAAAGACTGAACTGCCTATGAATAAAAGGGAAAGAGTCAGAAAAGAGATTATGGGGCTAAAAGAAAAAGGGAAATTATAATTATGTTTCTCATACCCTTTCCTTTCCTTCCCTTACATTTGTCTTTAAGATGTAATCTCATTTCCAATCAATCTATACTTTCTTAAAACCTAATCCTGCAATCTCCATCCCATAGCTAGCATCAGCATCCTTGAATTTCAAACTTTCTATGGTTAAACCAAACCCATTACCCTAATACCAAAATGTGTTCACTGTTCACGATCTCAACTTTGGTCACCATCAATTAATTTCCAAGTACTGGCAATATAAGCTTTTGGATATCCTTTGTATGCATTCTTGTTTGTTTTTAAAGACATTCATTAATTTTAATCCAATATATTTCATCTGCCTATGTATTTCTTTGTCTCCTATGTTTCTAAAACTATGCTTAATTTTATCTTCCCACTCAAATATTTTCAAAGTAGATGTAGTTTGTCCAACTAATCAATTACAATACAAATTTTAATCAAAATAAAACTTACCTTTCCAAGTTTACTTCCAATTACTCCTCTTCAATGCTTCTGAGGCTATAAACAACTAGGATTAATTCTGTCTCTTCCCCTCAACTGACTCACACTTTCCCCTTACTGTGCATTTGCTCAAACTGTTTCCTTTGCTGTCCCCCCTTTTTCACAACTCCACATGGCTTCCTACATTCTATCTTCAAAGAAAACATAAAATATCAATAACGACAAAACAACCTTGCTCAACAGGGAAGAGATTGGGGAGATCATCAGAAACTCAAACCTCGCCTTCATGCAATATATCTATACAACAAATCCTTGGCTGGGAGTGGAGACTCACTCCTGTAATCCCAGCACTTTGAGAGGCTGAGGTAGGAGGCATGCTTGAGGCCAGGAGTTTGAGACCAGCCTTGGTAAAATAGTAAGATTCCATACCCCATCTCTAAAAACAAACAAACAAACAAACAAGGAAACAAAATAGCCAGGTCTGCTGGTACATGCCTCTAGTCCCATCTACTTTTCTAAAGGCTGAGGTGGGAGAACTGCTTGAGATTGAGGTAGAGCCTGCAGTGAGCCAAGATTGCACAACTGCACTCCAGCCTCACATGTACCCCACAGTCTAAACAAACAAACAAACAAAAACCCAAAACACAATGGCTGATAGCCCCACCTATGGTATCAATAAATAAATATCTTTGATCAGTAATAATTTTCACTAAAAAAAAAATCCCTTAGGTTTTTGATAATTATATTCACTTCTGTACTTTACTTAACTATAAATTCTTGGAAATTGGGGCTTATCAATCAAACTTTCATTTATTCTAAACTAATAATGTATGCATCGATGGTAGAATAATGGACAAGCACTGAGCTTATAGTATATTTAGTACAGAACATTGACAATATTAACAATATACAAGTTTCGAATGACTTCATCATCTTAAATTGAATATGAAGATATCAGAAAGTTAGAAGAATGTCTGACAAGAATTATGCAATTAATTCCTACCAGTGACATTTGTAATAAATTTGCATTTCTAAGGAAGAGTTTATTGGGAAAAAAAAAACCTAACTTGAAAGATATAGAAACCTTAAAAGTCAAATACAGTTCTGGACAATTTTTATACTGATTGGCTGATGGATGTAATAAATAACATATATTAATGGTCATAAAATTAAATGAGCTTGAAATTAATTAGCTAATTTATATGAAAAAACTTGGTTAATTTTTCACCCAGTACAAATTGTCAATTCACCATTAAGCCATATTTTTCATTGACAATTTGGTGACTGGGTACAATTATCTATTTCACTGCCATATGTGTTAAAAATATATACAGAAAACATATAATTCTGTACTTTACTATATTTCCCAAAGGCAAGCTTTGCTATAATTGGCTTCTACAGTTATAGTAAATCATTTGCTTAGTAGTAAAAACCTAAAGAATGAACATTTGAGATCATGCCCTAATCGTTGCTCTAGTGGTAAAATATCCAGTTTATTATGCTCAATTTTGACCTACGTTCACCACCAATTGACTAAGTTTGGACCGAAATGTCAGAAGAAAACTAAATGGCTTTCTAATGTCAAAAAGTTATACTTGAAGAAAACTGGACAGGAAGGATACATTTGACAGCTATCCACCTATGTATTAATAATCTATAATAATTTAATGAATAATAATGATTCATTAAATGTCTTCACAAGGATTCTTGCTTAAGGTAAGAAAAAGTTTTAAATCCAAAGACTCAAAAGTAAAGTCATGGTGAATATATGTTCTCTATGAAAAATTCTCAAAGAAATGCATGAAATAACAATTTTAAAAGTAGATTTGGGTAAAAATTATTTACCATAATCAGTAAGTATTTATGAGCTATATTAATTTTGAAAATTTTTCCTCTAGATGCTTTACTATTCAAAAATTGTAAGTCATTGTTTCTGACATCAAGATATTTATTTATTTATTTATTATTATTATTATTTTTTGAGTTGGAGTCTCACTCTGTCGCCCAGACTGGAGTGCAGTGGCCGCTCCTGGCCACCGCAGCCTCAACCTGCTGGGCTCTGGCGATCCTTCCGCCTCAGCCTTCCAAGTAGCTGGAACTACAAGCACATGCTACCACGCCCGGCTAGTTTTTGATTTATTGTAGAGATAAGGTCTCACCAAGTTGCCCAGACATCAAGATATTTAAAGTTTATTTGGGAAGACAATGGAACTACATAAAAATGTGAACAATAACACAGATGGTGAACATCAAGTTTGGCCATTATAAGATTTACAATCGAGAAGGGTTTACAGATGACAAAACAACAACCTAAAAATGAGTAGAAATATGGGATGGAAATTGTTATAGAAAGACACAAAGAGGGAGAGCACAGTATCACGTAAGGTAGAAATGTTCAAGCAATATTCAGAATATAAATGAAGTTCATCTCGCAAAAATATTGGGGAGATATTGGAGAAATAGCCTGAAAAACATTTTGGAAACTCTCAAAAACTATTGACTTAAGTTTTTGTGCATAATTACGTATAAATAGAAACTAACATGATAAAATTAGCACTTAAAAGGTTGGTTACAAGGTAAAATAACTGACAAATTATATTAAGAAATACAAACACTTTAGTGTATGTTGTGATGAGTGTCTGGGTTGACTAGTGCCAAAATATATGAAAAAGTAGGAATGACTATAACAAAAAATTAAGTTATTGCTGTGACAAATTATAACATTAATGGTAAAGGAGAAATGTAAAAGATGTTAAGATTTTCTATTTGTAACACAGGGGTCAGTGATATGAGAGAGAATTTCAGTATGTGTTCATATATGAGAAAAGAGAGGGAGAGAGAATTTTGGATATTTTTTATATCAGCCAATGTTGGGGAAAATCAAAGTCACATTTATTTCATAAATGAAAATTATTTCTTACAACTGAACATAGGCAACGTTACAGCAAAGATAATTGCTATCATAACAAAGATTAAATTAATATCTATAATTTAAGTAAGCAAGAAGATCAAATAGACATTCAATGAGACTTTCTTAATTTGCAGTAATATAAATATAATGATGTCATTGGCAATTCCAAGTTCCATCAGGGGACCAAGATCCCTTTGCAATTTGATACATTAGCAGTGGTATTTAAAATGGCCATATTATCACCATTAGAGATATAAAAACTGACAATTCAGTCTATTACCTGTCTGGTACAACACAGACTTGGATTCACTTAGAATTCCAACAGCTATGCAAAATCAACTTATGGCACTGATTTAACACATTTGATAAAATGACTTGCAATATTTTTTCCAGCAGGCACTTTTAAAAAAAATTTCCTAGGACTCCACATTAAGGAAGTTAAAAGACTATGACATTTACTTAGTAACTATAGCAACTTTTAAAGGTACTCATAAATTACTGATTTTACCAAATGAATGTTTTTTTCATTAAAGAGATATTTTAAAATGCGTTGTACTCTGAGAGCATTTGCATTATTTAATTATTTTGTCTTTGTTACCAAAGTTTCATATTAATGTATTATAACAGCCTATGTGGGTCATCAGATTCTGAAAACTGCTACAATATTCAAAAACATTTCAGAACTTTTAGATCATCTAAGAGAGAAATGCTCTAACATCAAATATTTTAGAAAACTTAATAACTGCAAATGTTTTACTATTTTTATCATTTCTTCTAATTTTAACCAGAAAAACTAAGTCAACGTGTTGAGGGCCATTTCTCTCCTCTATACTTCTTTTTTATCTGTACTCAATTTCTTCTCATCCTAAATTAGGAAAATAAATGTCTCAGTTGCTAGGTGATCTGAGTTCTTTTAGGATCAACCAACCCACCTCCTTAATGCTTTTTCTTCTATTTATCCTTTCTTGTCAAGTTACAGGCATTGTTTAATCATTTTATTCTAAACAATAAATAATAATAAATAACAAAAGACGAAACAACTAAATAATATAAAATAAAAATAATCCTTTCCTTGTTTCTCTCTCAAATTTCTAAGGCATATCCTACTTGCCTTCATCACATTATTCCCTCCCCCCCCAAAAAAGTAAAATGAAGTCTCTAGGTACCCGTTCATTTTTCATTTTTTATTCTGTCCTTGCCATTCTACTAATAAGCTTAGTTTCCTTAAGAATCAGTCATAAACTTCTAATTTTCAATCCAACAACAATATTCAGTTTTTCTTTTATATTTTACTTAAAGATAAGATACTGCCAAAGACTTTGTTCTTTAAGTATCCTTTCCTTGACACCTACATGTTATTCTCTGCTCACGTTTCTGATTATTCCTATATGTCTTCTTGGTTACATCTCTTCTTCCACTGATCCCTTAAATATGTATGTTTCTTAGCAATCTCTTCTTTGTATTCTTAGTTTGGAACTATACGCCTTGTACTGCAAACACATATATAATACTTACTCTGTACTGAACAATTTTAAGCCGCAAATAATTAACTTAATCCTTGAGCAATTTTGTTAAGTAAATATGTTAGAGATGTGAAAGCTGAGGCAAAGAATGCTGACACTGCAGATGACATGGTGAATCCAGATTTGAATCCAGTCATTTGCGCCCCGTTTCTGTGCTCTTAACCACTTCACTACATGTCCCTTGGCTATAAAAGCTACCTAATGTATTCTAGCCCTTTGTGAGCACTCAAAGCAGGGCTTTTATGTGCCTGCTACCCCCTTTTCTATACTTTAATTATAAATTATCTGTGTCTGTGTGCATATGTGTGTACACAGGCCCCTATCATCACTTTTGAAATCTGGAAACACATTTACTAATATGTATTATACCTCTTTACATTTCTCAAAGTCAGCACATCAAAACTCAAGAGCATTTCTCTTCCTGTCTTATCTCATTCTTTATTACTCATCTTAAGTGATGTGATTGTTATCCACTGAGTCTATTTTGCCAGAAAAATGAGAAATAGACAGATTTTTTCTCCCTCTTTCCTTTCAAATATAAACACTCATCAAATGCAATTCACTCTTCTGTTAAATGCTCCTCAAATATGCTTCTGTTTTGCATCATTACTGTCTTAGTTTTATTTTTACCTTTGCAATGCTGATTCAGGGACTGGTTTGCAAAACTGAAGGAGGCCAGGTACTGTGTCAGAAACGTCTGAGGATGTTTTTGTGTGCATGTGTGTTTCTGAGTATTTTCTTCTGGTATACGTATGTAGTTTTGTTTGTATTTCATTTGGGTCCCATTGCTAGAAATTCTGATTCAATGTATCTGGTGTAGAACCTATGATTCTCTGTTTGTTCAATAGCTATTTTTTTAGATGCTAACCACTGCTACTCAGAAAGTTGTCTCCAGTCAAAAAACTGACTTCAACCAGTAGTTTCTTTGCAGTGCAGAATCTCAGGTCCCATTTCAGACCAACCTAATCACAATATATAATGCAACACGATTCCCAGTTGATTTATGTGCATATTGAAACACGATTTGCACTGGGTCATACTGTGATAATACAATATATTTACCCATCTGTAGTACAAATATACTTCTCCTATTATATAGATAAAACTCAAAATCCTTTACACTTGACATTTAAGATGTTCAATAATCTGACAATCAGAACGTATTTTCAACGAAACCAATATGAAACAAGTGCAAAAGTTAAACTATCAAGAAATTTGGAACAATTTCTTATCGCTCTATTTATTTTTGCATTGTACTCATTTATTAGAATCCTCTCCTTTTTCTCAGTTAAGATCATGCTTATCAGTTTCTGTTAAGAGTTTTCCAAACAGCCAAACTCTTTCAATGTCTCATAAAATCCTATAGTACTTTTTCTTAGGGCATTTAACACGCTGCACAGAAACAGGTTAAAATATTAAATCTGAATTGTATCTCACATCTTTAAAATACAAAATGAAGCCGGGCTCGGTGGCTCAGCCTGTAATCCCGTGCTTTGGGAGGCTGAGGTGAGTGGATTGCCTGAGCCCACGAGTTCGAGACCCGCCTGGGCAACTTGGAGAGACCTCATCTCTACAATAAATCAAAAATTAGCCGGGCATGGTAGCGCACACCTGTAGTTCCAGCTACTTAGAAGGCTGAGGCAGAAGGATCGCCAGAGCCCAGCAGGTTGAGGTTGCGGTGGCTAGGAGCAGCCGCTGCACTCTAGTCTGGGTGACAGAGTGAGACTCCAACTCGAAAAAAAATAAAAATAAAAAATAAATAAAAATAAAAAATGAAAATATTCATATATATCCTAACTTATAGACATGATATCTTCCAGGGAAACCTCCTCAGGTGCCCCTCCCACTGTGGGAGCTTTTCTGTCCTCTTAATAAATCCTGTTTTTTAAAAAAAGACATGATATTTTCTCCAAATACATTTAATGCCATTTATGTTAAAATTGATGTAAAATTGAAGAAGTTTTTAATTTCTCTACAATTCTCCTTTAGCACTAAACACATACTCAACATTGTTCACACATCAATTTATCTACTAGATGATATACTATTGGAGAATGGTGACAATGCCTGATTAATCTTAGTCTATTGGCCCAGCACAGAGTTTGGAAGAGAATTTATGCTAAAATTATTTGTGCATAAATAAAGTGATATTTTTAAATTAAATTTTATTTTATTACGGAGATGTGGGGTGTAAGTAAGGATTAACTACACAAGTAGGCTGGAAGCAGGTGAAGTTTTGACTTGTAACTTGTCCTCACTAACCTTAGTATAGGATCAGGTACCCTTCGGTGACTGCCAATTACTCCCTCGTGCTGATGTGATTAATATTCAGATTCCACTTATGAGTGAGACTATGTGGTATTCAGTTCTTTGTTTCTGTGATAGATCATCAAGTATGTTTTCAACTCCATCCAATTGCTGTGAAGTTCATCATTGTGTTCTTCTTTATGGTTGCATAATACTCTACCATGTATATGTGTCACATGTTCGTTATCCAGTACACTTTCGATGGGCAGTAGGGTTGGTCCTATCTTTTTACTATTACAAATATTGTGGCAACAAACACTCATGTGCAGGTGATTTTTTGGTAAAACAGTTTATGTTTCTCCAGGTGTATTTCCAAGAGAGGGACTGCTGAATTGTATGCACTGTCAATTTTTAGTTATTTTAGAAATCACCACATTGCTTTCCACAGAGACTGAACTATCTTGCATTCCCATCAGCAGTGTAGAAGTGTTCACTTTTCTCCACACCCTTGCCAGCATATGCTTTTTTCTGACTTGTTAATGATGACCATCCTTACTGGAGTTAGGTAATATCTCATAGTAGTTTTGATTTGCATTCCTCTGATGATTAGTGAGATTGAGTATTTTTTCATGTGTCTGATGGCTCCCTGTATATCTTCTTTTGAAAATCTCTATTCATTTCCTTTGCCCACTTTCAAGTGGGGTTGTTTGTTTTTATTTCATTTTGTTTGAGTTCCTTGTAGAACCTGGATGTTAGGCCTTTGAAAGGAGAGCAGGCTCGGCACGGTGGCTCAAGCCTGTAATATCATCACTTTGGAAGGCCAAGATGAGAGGATTACCTGAGCTCAGGGGTTCGATACCAGCCTGGATAACTTGGTGAGACCTCATGTCTACAATAAATCAGAAAAACAAGTGAGGTGAGTTAGCACGTGCCTGTTGTAGTTCCAGCTACTTGGAAGGCTGAGGCAGAAGGATCACCAGCAGGTCAAGGCTGCAGTGGCCGTGAGCGTGCAACTGCACTCCAGCCTGGGTGACATCAACTTAAAAAAAAAATGAAAGAAAGAAAGGAGGCCATATTTAGAAAATGGTGCTGGGAAAACTGGTTGCCCACATGCAGAAGAATAAAACTGATCCTTACCTATCATCATATACAAAAATCAACTCTAAATGAATCAAAGACCTAAATGTAAAACTTCAAATTATAAGACTCCTAGAAGAAAATGTAGGAAACATTCTTATGCATGCTGGAGTAGGCAAAAAATTCTTGACCAATTCCCAAAAATGGATGCCATAAAAGCTAAGATAGACAAGTCGAACCTCTTCAAACTGAAAAGCTTTTGCATAGCAAAGGATACCGTAAAGAAATGTGAAGACAACTCTCAGAATTTTTAAAAATTTGAAAATTATGTATCTGACAAAATCTTACTCATATCTTTTTGTGAACATTTTTGTTGGTTTTAAAATTGAATCCAATTAAATTTTTTATTCTCAATAGAAATGTCGAGAAATGATTAGCTTGGGAAGACCATGATGGTCAGGTCATATGCTGTATGATCTTTGGATGTGCATCAGTCATAGAACTAAAGAAGTGAGGAAAAATCAGCCAAATATGTATCTCAGTATCTCTCATATGTTAAGTATTTTAAAACCTGGGCTTAACTAAAAATTTAAGTGAATACACTAAAGGGGAAATATTTATGAAATGAAGTTTATGCTAATACATTTTTGCTTCAAAAACAAAGAAAATGACTTTTTGCACTTAAATACATTGAATGAAATAGCATGCAATACATTTGAGAAGCAAATATAGAAATTGCAACACCAAACATAATTAAATAAATGTTATTGCATAGAAATATTCAAAAAAGTAGTTTAATAAAAAAGTAAAATGATGACTTAATATTTATAACACAGGAAGCAATAAGGCCACCTGCTCCTATTTTTATTTTAAAGTCAACCTTTTTTTAAAATATATAATTTAATGTAAATTGAAGTAGAAAATATCTCTTAATGCCAATTAGACTGGGGAATGTTGTCCGAGTGATGAGTGAAGCAAACTGTGCATATGCTGTAGTTAGCCCCTTAGTCCATTATGATACAAGGAATAGGTCACTCATCACTTATTTGAGTGTGACATTTAATTAAAACTAAAATATCTTGAAGAGGCAGCTAAGCCAAAGTTCTATAGCCAGTCCAAGTTTATTTCAATAGGCTCCACTTAGACATGTAAGTTATTAGCTGCCTTGATGAAGCCAGCATGGAACATCATGGAAATTTTTTATCACCACTAGTATTTTGTACAATAATAAATTAAATTATGGGCAAGTGTTTGCATTGGAACTACTGCTTAAGTCTCTGGATGCTTGTGTAAGTGCTTTGTCTAGCCCAAGTGTTTGCAGTTTCTTTCCAGATTAAGGTCTGCATGAACCTTATTTATAAGCCTGACAAATCAGAAATCCCAATATATCTGTCACAAAACATTTTAGTCAGAAGGTTTCACCTTCCTTCACTTCCTGAATGATATTAAATTACAGCTATTCAGCACACATTGCTTAACAGTAAATGTTGACATACATTGTCAGAAAATGTGAAACCCATTGGAGTACTGCAAATATTAATACAAAAGTGTAGAAAGAAAAAGAACACACCCTCTTCAACTTTAGGAACAAAATGTTTTGAATTAGAAGCACTAAAATTAGAAACCAGTGAAAGATGTCACCCTTAATCTAAGAATATACAAATGTCCTCTGTTCAGTACAAATCATAAAATTACTATAACATGAGCACTTTATATTATAGATTCCAAAATAATTTTATTTTTATATTTCCAATATATTTTAATCACTGGTAACAGTGTTTACTCAAATAAAATTGACATTTGTAAGCAGATATATACAACTATTTACTCGTTAATTCACTGGTTCATTCAATAACCATGCATGGACTCATGGAGATCTTCTTGAGCTGATATTAAAATTTGCTATGAGGTATTCCTAATGAAAAACATTTCACCAGGCTGAAAAATGCCCACTATTCATAAAATAAAATATCTATGTTTTAAGCAGTAAACACAAGTTCTTTATCTTAGGACTCCAAATCATTTGTAGAAGCACTTTATAGTACTGTCAGGAACATTCATGTCTAATACCAAGATTGAGAATTACACAAAGAAAACATATCATACAGAGGATTTAGTCCAAAGTGTTCACACAGATAAGGAAAGAATGCTACAGAAAGTTTTAAAAGGCAATTAAATTTGGCTGGCTATATATAGAAGAAAACTTTTGTTTATGTGTTTTGTTTTTTGTTTTGTTTTTCAGTGAAAGTATATTATGCATCTAATAATTTTTGAAGATTATAGTCTGAAGGTGCCTCCAGGGTCTCTAGTCTAGCGATCTCAGGATACAGGTGAAAACAGAGTCCAGAAGGTGTATCTGTTTCTCTGAAGACCCCACAATAAAGTTTAGGTGCACCTGTGCTTAGACTACAATGCCCAGGCTGAACCGACTTTGAATCTCCAAAATGCTTGATACTTTTTTGTTTATACTGATGGAGAACTTAAGTGAAGGAGCAAATTCAGTATCTTCTCTGAATGAAGAAAATATTGACTTGGGGGAATTCTGCTCATATTGGAAGAGACAGCAGATAGCCTACCCCTTCTCCCGGAACAGAGTGAATTACAAGGGAGATAAAAAATTATGAGGGTCTTGTATAACATGAATTTCCAACTTTGGATAAAATAACAAAGTGGGAAGTTTGCCACATGTTGAAAAGAAGGCTAAAAAATAATCGCAGCTTACAAAAACGCTTGGTTGAGAGAGAGAGAGAGAGAGAGAGAGAGAGAGAGAGAGAGAGAGATATGGATGGTGCTCCTGTGCTAATGTGAGGCAGCAAAGAAAAAAATTCATTGTGATTTAGTTATTTCAAAAGAGATCGAGAGTCATGATGCTGTGTCATCCTTGATTCCTGCGTAGTGTCTCTAAACTAAGACACACCCCGTGTAGCACAAAAGAGCTTCAGTCACTAGAATACCAGTAGGAGCTTCTCTAAGGAGATATACGTGATTGATCATGGGGCACAAACCAGTGAGGAGTAGGATAGAAAGTATAGCTTCTCTCTGAGAAGTTATCAATACCTCTGGGAACTCGGATGGTGTAGAGGCAGCATGAGGAGCCCTTTGAACCTGATCAAGTCAAGAGTACAAACCACATATTCACCAGAAATTTCTCTGAAGACACCAGTGCATGGAGTCAGAAACCCAAAAGAACCAAACAAACAACTGCACCTGAACCAAAGACCAGAGGATGAGCATGTATCTAAACCATAGATTTACATAAACGGGTTTTGTCCCCTCCTAATTCCCCAAATAAAAGAAGTGCAACTCTATTTTCCACTCCTATCCCTCAAAAAGGAAGGGTATTTATTTTACTCCTATTTTTTAAAGTGTCCAAACTCAAAGAAAACAATTTTATTTAGTCATATGGTAAATAATGAAGGAAACAAACACATCTAAATGTATTCTTTGTATTTAATTATTTATATTAATTTTTTATTATACAGATGTAGGGCACAAGAAAGGATTAACTACACAAGTAGGCTGCACGCAGGTAAAATTTGGGCCTCCAACTAGCCCTCACTCCTCTGGTATGTCCTCCCCATCCTCCCCCTGCAACTCCTTCCCTACATCTCTCCTTCCTAGCTTTTATGAAATTTACTTCTGGAGATTTTGTCAAGAATTCGTTGCCCAGTCTGATGCACATAAGGATGTTTCCTAAGCTTGTCTGACTGTCTTTCAGACCCTGCTGCTGGTGCTCTGTGGAAAGCCAGTGGGGAAGATGGGTCTCCCGTCTGTTGACTGCAGCCTATGGCCAGATGCCTTCCCACTGATAGAGCTCTGGGGTTTCTTTTGTGTCCAATCTCTGCTCTTGAAATAAAGTAGATTTTCTTCTGCTGATGAGATGGTGGACATTGCTTTGCCAGGACACAGGGCTTGAAAGGTTCTTCCTGGTCTTGCTGTGAGGATGGTCACCAGTTGCCAGGTGTGCTTGTCTGCTGGGCTCGCTGAGCAGGCCAGCCCTCCTCGACCATGAGTCACCAGTCCAGCACAAAGTCACACTCATGGCAGCTCTGCTGGGTTCACTCTGCAGGTGCACTCTTGTCCCATGAGTCACCAGTCTGACAGAAGGCCGCATTCATGGAGGCTGCCCTGGTGTAGGTCTTTCTCCTGTTCCATTTGTGCTGCAGTTGCTCAAAGTCGTGACTCCTGCTCATGACTCCTCCCATGTGGGACTGATGGCCTGCACCTGTCTGAGAGAGGGTGAACTGTTGCAAAGGGTCTTTGGCTTACTCATCCACTTTCATTTGCCAGGCAGTGTTTAAGTTCTTCTGCGAGCCTGCCGCATGGTGCACAGTGGCTATTTTGGATTCCTCCTCAATTCTGAATGTATTCTATCTGATTGATTGCAAAGGAAGGTGACTCGTACTGTATGAGTGAGTTCCATAGCAGGCTTCAAAATTAAAATAACACCCTCACATATTCATTAATCCTTTTCCTTCAAATATATTACATCTCAGACAACAAAATTGTTTAGTTTATATGATCAAACTTTTATATTTTAATATATAATTACTTAATCTAGTACCTTAACAGAAGTAAAGAAAATATTACTAGTACATATCAAATACATATACTTTAAAACAGAATATTTACAGCAAAAAATATACACTCTGTGGCTCAGAAATAATGTTCAACTGTATCTACCCAAGTTGCTTTACAAGATAATTAAATGTATATGAATCTGTCCTTAACTTATGCTTTTATCCTTCATCAACTAGTTCCTTTAGTCACCCAGTCATGGCATCAGGAAACTAAACAGAGCTCAAAACCAAGAACAAGAAAATGATTCATGGATCTAAGTGTCCCCCTAATAACTTGCAAGTTTACATAGTGAATTTCCCCTTTCCCACCATATGTGGGAGTGTAACTTCTCATAAAAATCAAATGTTGCATGGTTTTTTAAATCTTTCGTTCCCAGATTCTTGAATTTTATTTTATTCTTTATGCTGCTTAGTCTTTGAAGACATTTTTAGATTCCTTTGTTTCTTACTGTCTCCGAAGAAAGCCACCTGCTCTCATTATTGCTAAGAAGACTCTGGAGGACATTTTATCTGGCTTCAAAGGTTCCTGATGCTTTTGTCTTCCATTCAGAATGGGGGACAAACTCATGCAAACAGATTACTTCACTCTCCACTTAACTGATAGAAGAATGTGCTTGGCTGTCAATTCTGTGATTACTCTAGTGATCAGCCTTTGTTCATAACCTCCAGAGAAATTTGACTGTATTCCAATTCAATCCATCTTTCTTTTATAGGCCAAAGAGTTTACAGTTTAATGGCAATCCCAGACAAGTGGTTTCTTTTTTTTTTTTTTTTTCTTGACTTGTTTATCAGAAAGACTGGAATAATACAAAGATCTTCTCCTACATATAGAAAGCCCATAACAATGTCTCTTGGGACAGGGCATCCTAAATTATTGCTGAGATTCATTTTACCATAGCAGCTTAATTAAAAAGATAAATGGTTGCAAGTCCAAGTCAGGAAAGCTCAAGGAGGGAATGAAAAATGATCCCTTCAAAGATGCCCCTACAATGTTAGTAAAGAACAAAAGACTCTTTATTTTCGAGTTACTAAGTACCCACTATTCAAGGAACCACATTTTTGGCAATGTTTTATGAAACTGGACTTTGAGGGTATAAAAGGGTATATAGAATCTCCTCTGGAGGATTATCACAGGAGATTCCAACACACAAGATGACTTTCTTTCTACTACATGTTCATTAATAGAATAGGTCTTGTCTCCAGACTGAAAATTTTAAATAAGCTTGAACTATATTGTAAGTTGTTCTTCTGAATGGACTTTGTGTGAGCCTCTAGTGCCAGCATTTAGATCCATGGTGCTCCTCAAGAAATACTGAACTATTATGACTCCAAACTTTAAATGACCATAAGACACCAATACTTCACCTGATTCCTTCACAGATTGCCAATATTATCCTGATAGCTTGGTAATTATTCTATCCAATACATCACTTAGAACCAAGCACGTTTGCATGTGTCACTCACTATAATAGATATATTTTTAAAAACCTTGCCACAAATGAAGAATACCTATCATTTTAAGTCATGTAAACTCACTGAGGTGGTGGTCCTCTCATTCCAACATTCCTACACACAGTTCATGCATGTTTATCTTGCCCTAGAAGTATCCCTCATCACTGTAGCTCTTTACATGTAGGCTGGGCAAAGAAAGAGGTGGAATCAATTGCACAATATAATGGGGCCAACGTCAGCAATTAGTATGGTAAGAAGATTATGGTACAGATGACTTGTTATAGTCTAGTCTTTAAAGTTCACCATTTTCCAAAGAATGCTCCAGAGGAAAAAACATGAGTAGAACATTATGCCAATTGTCAGCACGGCATTTTCTGATAATCCACAAACATAACCTAGCTGGCATGTAAAAATTCAAGATACAAATAACGTCTTCTATTATAAGCAATTGGCCTACATTCCTGAGGCAGAGTTATGAGTGATTATGAACTCAGGTTTCAGTGTCACAACTAAGTAAAATACTCTGACTTTGCCACTTCAGTTAGCTTCCTTGACCTCTCACAATTTCAGAGAGCATTTGTATCAAACATTCTTTCTGAGAAGTAGAAAGGAGTAGTACTTTAATAAACTCATTACAGTGTTTGATACAAAATTTAGACAAAAATGTGAATGAGACAAAAACACTAAATAAAATAAAATGAATTTGGACTGCACTGGTTCTGAAACTCCTGCAGTTGAATTCTCTTGTTTTGGTACTTGCTTTCCTGATGAATGCTTTTGGCTAAATATATTTTTCTATTCCCGTTTTTTTAGTTTTAGAATTGGGTATCATTCACAGGTCATGAATTTTATAATTTCTATGAATTTTGAAATTTCCTGTATTCTCAGATAAAATCAAGGATATCTCACTGAGATCTGATGCCAAAAACCAGAGCTTATAAATCACTAGTAATTATGTCTCAGAAATCTAGGCCAATTGCCTATTGGGCCCCAGAACCCAGTGTCTAAGCTGTTCCTGTGATATCTACAATTTCAAAGTGTAGGCATTTAAAGTTTGGATAACTTTTTAGTATAGAAACAAAAAACAGTTTCTAAATTTTGGTTGATTTTAGGATAATTCAGTTAAATTGTGTCTCAGTCTTTGGGCTGCTATAATAAAATACCCAAAACAAATGGTTTATAAATAATAAACATTTATTTCTAGAAGTTTTGGAGACTGTCAATCAAAGATCAAGTGGCCAGCAGATTCAAACAGACTTTGGTGAAGATTCATCTCCTGTTTCATTAAAGGGGACCTCTAGTTGTGTCCTCACATGGTAGAAAGGGCCACGCAGCTGGGGGTGGGGTGGGGGAATGTTCTCTTTTCAGGACAGTAATTCACTTATAAGGGCCCACATGGACCTAATCAACTCCCAAAGGTACCACCTCCAAATTCTAAAATAGTAGTAATTATGTTCCAACATGTGAATTTGGGGAGGTGGCATAATCAATCAGGCCATACCAAGTAATATCTATTGAGGAACTATCATGTAATAAGGAATTGTTCTAGATATAAGGGTTCCCAAAATGAACCAGCTTCAGTTCAAATTGCTTAATAAATTTAGTAGGGAACATGAGGTGAGGCACATCTGGCCATATTGACATTGAAGAAAGAACAAGAGAATAGTGTATAAGTGTGATAGTATTAAAGGCAGTAACCATGCAGGACTACTGAAGAAGCAGTCCATATGCTGTATCTTTCTAAGTATTGAGCAAACAAGATTAGACAGAAGGGGAAAAGAAAAGAGTATAATCAATGTCACCAGAAAAGATTTAAAAAATGGCCAGTTCTCCAGTAGTTTTGGTACTGAAAATGGCAGTTTGAAACCTAATTGTGGCAATGCTGCCTTTTTAAAATAAAAGTTTCATTTATTTTTTTAAAAATTTTTCCCTTGTTAAATAACAAAAATAATAAGTCTGCTATAAAACTCAAATTATATGAGGATGTATTAAAATTGATAATCTCCCTTTCCTTCTATAATTCTATTGTGATGCCATATATTAGTAGTCTGGTATATGCCATCCCACACTTTTTTCTATGCTCAAAGTAAACAAATTAATAATTCGATAAGAATATTTCATAGTTTGGTTGTATCATCATTTCTCCAATGTTTTCCTTACTGAAGGTCATTAAGACTGTTTCCAGGTTTGTTTTTTTTTTGTTTCTTTTGCCATCAGAGATAATGTTACAATAGGCCACCATTGTACATATGTTCTCAAGGACTGGCGCCTCTGTTTCTATGAAATTGATTACTATAAAGGAAACTGCCAGGTCATTTAATATATTATATATCCTAATGCATTGCTTTCCCCAAAAGTTTAACAGCTCACACTTCCAGCACCACTATATGAGAGTGCCGGTTACTGCATGCTCTTCTACAAACTAGATGTCAGTACTTACAAAATTTTTTTAGCCAAATGATAAGTAAAAATGATGAATAATTGCTGTTTTAATTTGTACTTTGTTGCTTCTGATGCCATGAAATTAGGTGAGCATTAATGTATAGGTGAGACATAAAAAGGAAGGCTTGGCCTTGGCTCAGTGGTAGAATAGTAACTTCCCAGAAAACACAGGAAGGAAGGAAATGAGGAGAAGGAGAACAGAAAAGAGAAGAAAAAGGAAAATAAGAGTTCTGGAGATTTGATTGAAGATGATTTCCTTTTTACTTTAATTGATTTTTAACTACTAGTTTATCCAGTATCATTTCTCAAGTGGTGAAAACAGTGGGTGTGTATAAAATGGAATAGTTTCATTGGTTTAAATGTTTGTTATAAAATCACATTATTACTTAGACCATCAAGAAACTCTACATATGTCACTCTTCTTTTGTTTTGTCAGTCTAATCCATTGAATAGATTATATTTTATATAATAAAAATGTTGTTGTTGTTTTTCTTTAAGGAATACATTTCAATAGCTTGTGAAGCAAAATAGCCTGATTCAAGGGTAGACAAAGTTATCTTGTTAAAAATAGTTCTAGCTTATATATGTTAGATAAAGAGCACTTCACTTTCTCTAATGACATATAATCAAAAAGAATAAAATAATACACTTTATCTTTTCCCCAGGAGAAAAAGAAAAAAGATGGACCAGGTATTTAAAATAATCATACATTTAAGTTTAATCTAGTTCAGCACTAGTGGAGGATATATTATCTCATAAATAAAAGCAATTATAATCATGGAATGTTAGGTAGCTACAGAGGAAAATGTATGATCAAAATTTCTTCCATGAATAAAATACAACCATACCAGAAAAAAGAATTTACTAAATATCTTCTCATCCCTGTTATAAGATCCTCACAGTTACAGTTTAACACACTTTATAACACAGAAGTAATTAAGTGAATGTTTAAAGAGGCAACGTTCTATCAGAGAATACAAACTGGTACTCGGTGGATATAGTATAGCCAATAGACATGTTTCGTTTGGCCCACAAAATTACTTTTGTAAAAAAATGAACTGAATTTGAAAGAAAAAATGATTTCTATTAAGTTGTTTATGCTCGGGTTTCTGAGAGTTTTCAGCTTGTCTCTTCACTAACACTAGTTTTCCATCAGCATCTGCATAAACATTAGACTTACCCTTGTGTTACATATGTTTATCATTTGTTTGCTTATTGTTTAAAAGGAAAAAGTCCTTTATACATATTTTAATGTATTCTTCAAAACACTCTATCCATCAAATGCAAACATTGGGAACACATGGCTCTTTTGGTCATATTATGTAAGATGTCAACTAGAACTTTTTCCCAGTTTGCTAATGAGTAATTGGTGTAAAACTCACTGGTAAAATGAGCATCTCTCTGGGCAGCATGTACTAAGAAAGAACAAATTTCAAGCAAATACCAATTTCTTCTAGCATCAACTAGAATTTTAGTAACTTTAAGTGTGCTTTTTTCTTTCTAAGCTTTGTCTTGCCCAATTAGCTTTCAATGGTGCTTGAAATTCCCACTTGAAATGCCTTATGTTGACCTGTCCGTTTTAATCAAGCTAAAGACTACCTGCGAGGAAGATATATTAGCTATCACTTAGGCACAAATTAGTCTATCTGAACCTATTACTGCATATTACCAACCAGCACAAAAGAGGACCTTAGGGTGGTGATTCTTGAAATCATTCAAATGCCAGACCACGGAGAGGCATGGTACATTTGGTGGTACACTAAATCCATTAATCTTCAAACAATTAAATACATTTGGTTGTGTTTCACCAGATGTCATTTAATACTACAGTCTAACACAGTAGGAGGAATCACAGATTTACATAATTTAAGTAACTTTTTATTATGGATATTTTATTCATTCAAAAAGTAACAGTGGTTTTAATATTTTATCTGTGGAAAATATCTTGGTTTTTTTGTTTATTTTGCAAGGAGACTTTACTATTGACCTAAAGAATAAATAACAACAACAAAAAAAGTAAATCTGTAAGGGGGTGCTGATTGTCCGATACAGAAGGTACTCGATTTTCTGAATCCTAGCAGGTCATTAGCTTAGCAAAAATTTACCAGGAAACAAAGAAAATATCACTTTACTGAATGTCAATGGCAGTATGACACATCTGAATTTCAAAACTGTGAAAACATGTTTATAATGTAACTGAGGATGGGGAGTTCCCCTCATGGGGAGCTCTAATTATTTTCTGCGGTTGGGTAAGGAATGGTGTGGGGCAGGCAGGTCCTATTTCAGTGCTTTGGGGAAGAGCGGTTCTTCTGAACCATAGTTTTGTATGAAAATTAAGCCCCAGTGTCCCCAAGACACTGTATGCAATGGATTAATTTCTCTCATATACATCAAGATTAGTATGAACTACATACCGTACTTGAGAGAAATGATAAAATAATTACTCAAATCATTTTCTGTAAAATTTAATTATCTATGGATTCCCAGTTGAAAACGCTGGAATACAGACTGTTGAGGAAAGGTATAGTCCTGGATATAGAAAGAACTTCAGCATTTAAAAAAAATTATCTTCTAGGTGGCAATCGTTTAACAGTGTGTTTTATTATTATTACCATTACTACTACTATTACTATTCTTTACCTCCTAATTTGGAAAGAATGTTAGAAGATCAGGGACAAATAAAGGCTTTCCTAGAAATTAGCTCTATTTAATCTTCAACATATTTTTCTGAACCGCATAGGCCAACAACCCAGCAGATACCTGGACATTTATTTTGGTATCTCAAAAATGCTTCCACATTAGACTAAATGCTATTGTTTAAGATAAAATGCCTGTTTAATCAGGCTATGTTTCTAATTTGAGAGCAAAGGTTTTGGTAAGTGAAGAAATACATAAATCTCAGTGGACTCCAGTCATAAGAGAGTAAGAATTCATAAGTATGACAGCAGTTTTTGCTGTGAGCCTAGGAACACTAAAAAAAAAGAAGAAGAAAGAAAGAGAGAGAGAGAGAGAGAGAGAGAGAGAGAGAGAGAGAGAGAGAGACAGGGGCATACAGTGGGCTGGGAACAGTGGCTCACGCCTGTAATCCCAGTGTGTAAGGAGGCTGAGAGGCGAGCATTGCTTCAGCCCAGGAGATGGAGGCTGCAGTAAGCCATGATCACACCACTGTACTCCAGTCTGGGTAGCAGAGCTGGACTTTACTTAATAGTTTAATGATAATCAAAATGAAATTATTTAAATGGCGAAATAATCTTAAAACCCAACTCTTTAAATGGGTAGAAAGCAAAGAAAAGTAACTCAAAAATCATAATTCAGGTTACTTTTATGTAACCGCTTGGTATAAAAAAAGTTTAAGGAAGAACTAAGCATATGGACTAGCAAGTAAATTAGACACTTTCTTCCTGAAGATTTATAACTATAAAAATGGAAATAATACTTTTTTCACCTTAAGGAAGAATTCTATATACACTTGGAGTTTACTTATTTATACATATATGTATATTTGTTTCTATTTACTGAATTGATAAAAACTCAAAGATATCACCCACTTGTACATACACAAATGCCTCTTTCCCCTCATTCTGTCACCCTCTGTCTATGCATTCTTCCCCAGCTATAGAAATTTTATGTAAGGAAGAAAGAAACGGATGGAGGGAGGGAGGAAGGAGGGAAAAAAATTCTCCTTGCATTGATAAGCACTAGTAGAAAAAAAATTTCCTTCAGATTAATTAAATTGATTCCTACTATGATAATTGATTCCTATTATGAAAAAATCATAATAAGTATGTACTGGAAAATCAAAATAAAGCAGGTGTGAAAAGAAATAAATGTGCATTTTTTCATATTTTTAAACTTTTAATACCATAATTATATGGCATTATGAATCTACATAAAGCAAACACTGGTTAAGATAAACAATATGATTATATGGTGACTCATTTCATTCAACAAAAAGTTCCTCCTGGGATAAAAATAATTCATCATAAATTACAGGGTAGCTACATTTCACTTTCACAGAAATATTTGAGGAATACCTACATCAATTTTCATTCACTGAAACCATAGTTAGATAAAATGCAGATGTTCTAACATAAAATAGATGTTTAACTTTCGGGTCAATATTAATTATTCATTTTGAGTTTGTCTTGTCTTTAATAGATTTCCCTGAGACAGTCCTAGAAATAACCAAAACCTCTTTGTTTAATTAAAGTTATTTCACATATCAAACTCTTCTATAGAGACAATGCAATGAAAGATGGCTCATCATTCACATACTAGTCATCCAGTAGCAGCGCTGCCTTAGAATTCTTAGTCTCGCCATTCACAAAAAAAGTTTGTAATTATTGCACTCCAAAAGGTAGACAATGGTAATGACTTACGGCGTTCTCAAAAGTTTCAAAAATTCCTGTTTAAATTTAAAAATGTGACCCAAATGTTGAGAGTAGGAAAATTACAGTGGACTAACAACTTTTCATATATTTATTTTATTTTCATTCATTTGATTTTGAGTTCACAGAATGACAAGTGAGTTAATCATTAGTTATCTCAGTCATGGGACCAGTGAGTGTAGTATACAGTGAAGAGTTCACAGTTGCTAATAGTTTACTTCCGGGTGCAGTAAATATAAAATAAGAAAAAGGTAAAAAGATGGCAGATTTATGTGCAGTTGGTTATTACCCCAAAATCCCAAACTTGTGGTAAAATTGATTTATATAAAATGAAAGCTATCCTTGTATCAATACATATATTTTTGAACATTCAAGCATATTATGTAATAACATATCTTTCTATGAAAAGCTATCAGTTTCTTTTTATATGTCTGCATCTCTCTGATCCATCATCCATCTATTTATCTCTCATCTATAATATTATCTATTACTACCTAACAAATTACTACCAACATAATATCCTGAAACAACAAATATTTATCTCATACCCTCTGTAGATCAAGAATTCAGGAGTGGCTTAGCTGAATGGTTTTGGCCAGGGTATTTCATGTGCTTGTAGACAGGATATCTCCTGGACAATTCGCTTCCAAGATCTCTCATTTATATAACTGATAGCAGGAAACCTCAGTTCCTGGATAAGTCTCATCATGGGTGGTTTGTGAGTCCTTATGACATGGCAGCTAACTTCTCCAAAGTTGAGGAATTCAAGAGAGAGCAAGTGAGGAGGAAGCCTCAATACCTATTATCACATAGTCTTCAAAATAGCATACTATCATTTCAGCTCTGTTTTCAGAAGTGAGTCATTAAGTACAATCCACACCAAAAGGGATAGAGTTAAGCTCCATCACCTGAAAGGAGAGGTACCAAAGAATTTGTTGACATATTTTATAAACACCACATCTACCATCTACCAATTCATCTCTTACCTATCTACCTCCTTATCATGGTTCGTATATCTCACCAACCATCTGCCATTTGCCTTTCTACTGTCTTCCTCTTTCTCATCTACCATCCACCTAACTTCTTCTCCTTCTCTCTCTCTCCCTCTCTCTGCCCCCCTGCCCCCATCTCTCTCTCTGAAGAAAGATAAAGAAAAAATTCAATTGATGATTTCATAGCAAAAACATCTGAGAAGTGAAGTTATGAACAAATAAACTGCAAACGTTGGTATTTAGAACATGATTTAGGGATCATGGTGCGGTGGAATATTTAGGCACATATTAAAAAGGCAATTTCTGATCATCTGAGTCCAAGAAAAGAGATACCTTGACCAACATTATCCTCTTGTCTCTTCCTGACAATCATACCGGAGAGCTGGCACTTTTGGTTACTTACACTGCATGCCATTACGTGTCTTTCTGGGTGATAATTCAAATTTTCATGCACATCAAACAAAAGAGGGAAACACCTTTATGCCAAAAGGAAAAGGCATGTTCATGTTCTAAAATAACTTTCAAAACAGTCAAACAAAAGAACGGTTAGTCATATATATGAAGTCACTCAGGCATAAGCATGCAATATGATAAAACTGCAAAAGTTCATGGAATGACAAGTGAGTTAGTCATTAGTTATTTCAGGCATGGAAGTAGTGAGTGCAGTATAGAGAGAAGAGTTCACACAGTCAGTAATAGTTTACTTCTGAGTGAAGAATGAGTGATATAGGGAGGGAAAAGATGTCTAGGAAAAGAGAACAGCAAAAGCTTGGAGGAATGTATGTGCATAAAATGTAGTTTAGGGGAATGATACCACAGCCACATAAAAGAATGAAGAAAGATGTCAAGAAACATGTATGGAGATGGCCCAGATGTCTCTAAACACTCTGAATCTTCAAGTTATCCCTTGCAGGTTGTATCTCCATCGGATACCGATTATTCTGAAACTAATATAAATGGTGATGTAAAGAACTTTGACTTCTTCTGTACCACAGAAAAGGTCTAATCCTTGCCACAGATTCAATTCAAGAGAGCTGTATGAAAAACAGATCTCAGTGAAGTTAGTGGCTATCACTATGAAGTACTGTAATAGAGCACATCCTTGTTTGCTGTTGTTGTTTATATGTGATTTTGGCATTTAATATGGAGAGTATATGCTAAACTCAACTCAAATCTAATGGATAAAAGATATTTTTGCCAGAAAACTTTGTATATTTCATACCAAACTTTCATCTTTTAAGAGGAACCGCAGCAAGTTGTTTGAGAGTTTACAATGGGGTTATTAGATTCTACATAGATTGTGTACTGTATTTGACTTCAACTTAAATTAACTAAACATTTCCAATCACTATGGCTTTGGGTATTTCTATTACTTCCACTATTTTTTTCCTTCTTCAGAAAAAAATATTTTCTTTTATATCAAAGATATTTTATTCTTTTGACTATATATATAAAACTTTTTTAGAAAATGCAAAAAGTAAGATAGCGGTGTTCCTTTTTCTAGGACTCTCCACCAACCTAAAACTATTTTACCTTACTTAGTACAAGAACTGAGACAAACAAATACACTTCCTCATCTAGACCAATGGCTATCACCCCTTGTTGTACATTAGCTTACATTGGAAGCTTTTAAAATTTATGAATGCTTAGGGTCCTGTCCAGATCCTCTGAGTCATAATTTAAGGGAAGACTTAATAGACATTCAAAAGCGTGCCCCGGGTGATTATTATGTGCACATTTGAACTAGAAGCAGTGCTCTCTATCTTCCCCATGCTATCCATATTCTTACTATGTTTAAGATAGACTCTTATTTCCCTTGTATAGGAACAATTCCTTCTCTATTCTTTCAGTCATGAGCCTCCCAGATGCATGTGTGCTTTAGGACCTGTTCCAGAAGGCAGGCTTTGAGTTTGTAAGCCATTCAGATTTCCCTCTTCTAAGCAACATTTGAGTACTGGCAAATGACCTACATTGCTTTTCAGAAGAATAGGGCTCAGGTATTCCCTAAGCTAGGTAGCTGTGTGCCTATGAGCATGTCACTCTGGTACCAATGTCTGAACCAGGTGTCAAGACCAAAGCCAAATTCAGCCAACTACAATATAGAAAACAGATTTGAGGGTTAATTCACAATATGTATTAACTGTAAAAGAAATTTTAATCAATTGGTTAGCCCAAGCATATCTATACTTCTTAAAACGTAAAACCAAAAAAAAAAAAAAAGGTGGTACAGCACAAAACACATTTCAATCAGTAATAATTGAACCTCTGCTAAAATTTAGGAGCTATAATATCCCCCCCTACAAAAAATTTAATGGTGGCTTACGATTTTTTTCAAAGTGTAACTCTTGTTCTCAGATGGCCTGGAACATATTTATGTGTCCTAAATTATTTCTTCCCATAGTTCTAAGATGTTTGCTCTTTATTAACAGAAATATTGACCCTCTGGGACACTGAGTTTCATGTAACCTCTGCCCATACTGACATTATATTATTTCTTTGGTACTTCAAATATTGGAAGTATTTGCCCTATGGTTTTTTTTTTAATCTCTTTTAAGATTCCCTGCTTCGTCTCTACATTCTATGTATGAAATATTAATTTAAATATTTATTATACCTCAGTCAATAGATCATATGACTTTATTTTTTCTCAAATAAGAACATTTAAAATACACAGAGAGCAATGATCTTTCTTCATATTTTTCTTTATTCATTTCTCCTGCTAATCTCATTCTACTCTGATTGATAAAGATTAACTCACTTTCTTTTCATTTTGTGACAGCTCCAAAAGCCTGTCTCCTACTTAAATATTAAGAACAAATAACGAATTGGTATCACTTTGCCCAAATGACCATCAGCACTCCCATGTTCACTGCAGCATTATTCAAATAGTTTAGACTTGGAAACAACCTAAGTGTCCCTCATCAGATTAATGTATAAGGAAAATATGCTTACATATATACACAGTGAAATACTATTCAGCTTTAAAAATAAGGAAATTCTGTCATTTGTAACAATATGAATGAACCTAAAGATGATTATGCTAAGTGAAATAAGCCAGGAACAGAAAACAAATTCCACAGGATCTCACTTGTATGTGGAATCTAAAAACCTTGAATGTACAGAAGCAGAGACTAGAATGGAGGTCACTAGGGGCAGAAGGAGACAGGTGGTTTAGGAAAGATAAGATGTTGATGAAAGAGCACAAAGTTTCAGTTAGAAAGGAGGACTAAGCTGTAGTGATCTATTACACAGGATGGTGACTAAAATAAGTAATAATGCATTGTATGTTTCAAAATTGCTAATAAAAGCAGATTTTTAAAATGTTTTCACTACAAAAAATGATAAGTATGTGAGGTGATGAATTTGCTCATTAGCTTAATTGAATACTTCCACAATATACATATGTATCAAAGCACATCATTGTGCCCGTAAGTATACACAATTATTTTTAAAATAAAATATTTTTGAAAATTAAAATAAGTTAAAGAGAAAGACAATTGAGAATTTTTTTTTTTTATTTTTTTATTTTTTTTTTATTGTGATATTAAGGGGTACATTTAAGGGTTAGGTACACAAATATGTCTCATTCAGGCACCCTTGTTTGTAAGAAATGTCCCCCCATCCCCAGACAGGTATTTACTGCCATTAATTGCTTC